>JAVJIF010014285.1:0-90664 GCA_038442645.1 Agave tequilana | reverse complement strand
TCAACTCTTATTCAGAGGAATCAAGAGGAGTTAGTTTAGAGCCCTTCACCAAGAATTCGACTACACTCGTTGTTTACACTAAGTGTGTTACAATCTAAGTTTTAATTTCCGCATTTTGTTCATTAGATTAGCCGTACACCTATTCCCCCCAGATGTACTTACAATTACTTAAATCCCAAAGTGTGAATACAATTTAGATGAACTGAAAAGTGATGAGATTAAAAAAAACAAAAGAGAGCTGACCAACTTAAGTTTTCCGCTAAATTTATTCTGAACTCTATTTACCAACCCATTTTGCCCTCCAGGCGAATGTCCACAATAAAAGTCGTATTTAGCTTAATTTAAAGAATTTGACGGACTAATATCGAAAATCATTAAAAGTAAGTAAAATTAAGGGCGTGGTATTTAAAATATTCATTTAAAAAGTGTTTGAACATCTCCTGTGCAAGTGCAAATGCATTTTTTCCAGAAGAAGCTGCCCTGAAGTTGACTTACGTCTCAGTTTCCCCGCCACTTCCCCAATTAACCGCCTCACCGGGATGCGGTGACGTGACAAATTTGCCACGCCTCTTCTCCTCAAAGAGAGACCTTCTGCCATCTCCCATAATCCGCCACTGTTATTGTAAAAAAAATTCCCAAAACTCTCGTCGGCATTGAGATCTTCTCTCTTCATCCAAAACCCTAGCCCTAACCCTAGCTCTCGGATGTCCTCCTTCAATGGCTACCCCTCCCACAACTACGCGCCCCTTCAGCTCCCCCAATCCCCGATTTCTCCTCCTCTTCCGCGGGATCCGGTTACCCATCTTCCGCTCCTCCGCCTCCTCAGCCCTACGGCTACGGTTACTCGCCCTCTTTCTCCGGGGGCAGTTTTGGGAATTTCCCGCCGGGGACTCCGCCTGAGATCGTGAGCAGCTTTCAGGCCGTGGATCGAGATCGAGCGGGTCCATCGACGAGTGGGAGCTTCAGACGGGCGCTCTCTTCTGGTACCAAAGTTCAGTCGGAAAACAATTCGTCTTCTTATGTTCATCTTTGGGAATCCCAAAATCCATCGAAGATTGGTGAGATTCTTGATTCTGTGCTAAAAAGTTTTGAATTTGCTCACTTTCTTGCTTTTGGAAAGTGGAAACTTTATAGTGATTGGATATCCTATTAATCTGTTTGTTTGTTTGTTTGTTTGTTTGTTTTTTTTTTTTTGCTTTTTTGGTGCTCTAACTGATTGTTTTGAACCATACAGACTATTGATTCGGGCTGCGCATTTGTGCTTTACTTGGCCCAGTGCACAAATCTTAGCTGTTGATTGCTCATGTGACTCACTTTTCTTTGATTTTGGTTAATAATTCAAACTATTCTAAAATTGAGAATATCATTTTTTTTCATGAGGAATTTGGATTAACCCTTTTGAGAGTTTTGAGCTATTATTTGAGTTCTATTACTATTAGCAGCAAGATTAATGGGCAGGAGCAGGACTTGCTTGCTTGAGTTGCCATTCTACTTTGGCTGCTTTTATTTAAAACTTCAGAGTCTAACAAAAGTCAAGACTTTGCATGGAGTTTTTTTTTTTGGGAACGAGATTAAATTTTTATTGTACATTTCGTTGCTGTTATTATTGTTCAAAAGGAAATTCTCCATTTGAGTATTATCCAGGTGAACTGAGAGCCTGGTTTGGGTTGCATGGAATTAGACTTCTAAACACGGGAAACTAGACAGTGTATTTGGACTAAATCCTTGTATTCCAGTAAATGGAATAAATAGAAATATTGTTCTTTGTCATGCTTTTATGTTGTACTTATAACAGTTTCAATAATAGATCAGAGCTCTTGATCTTCCCTGATGTTGTTTTAATGTAATTCACGCAATTATGTAATCTGACATTATTCAATTAATATGCTATTGGATAATATTCACTTTGAACTTAATTTTGAAAACCATTACATCTTTTTGAAGCTTCCTCAGTACGCGATATTTACATTCCTTTATGCATATAGATGTTGATTTTAGTACTTCACTAAGTTCCATAATGTACACAGAAATTGGATGATGTCTAACCTTTTGCTTACATCTGTCTTCCTTTTCTTTTCTACAGGGCCTACTGAGTTTGCAGCTCTCTGGAAGTGTCTTGGTGAATGGCGGTAAGCAAAATATCCTAGTTTCTTCCATATTATATTGATGATGCTACAGCAGTGTATTAAACTAAAGATATTGGACCAAACCATGTAATTCTTTTAGTCATGCATACTATATTTGAAACTAACCAGGAGCTTTACCTGTAAATATTGCTGTCGGATTCACACATCTTGCATTGCTTTTAATCCTGAAGTCTTCATTCATTATTGCTTATTGCTTTTTCAAATGCTTACTGCCACTTAACCATGTCGTTATAGGTCTTCCTTACCTTTGTTTAGTGACTTTGGATATAACCCACTCTTCCTTCGAATCTAATTATTTTAAGTGCCAATATTGTATCTCAGTCTCAGACCACAAGCTCTCGATCCTCTCAACTCTTAGCTAGTGAAGGTACTACTGGTTCTTTTTCTGCTATGGCCACCTTGCTGTCATCTTTTTGTCTGTATTATCTTGTGTTCTGATAACGAGAGCTCCTTCGCTGACTAATTTTTATAAAATACCGGGGACAACTACTGAACTACGTGACTTTTAGTACCAAGGTCATCATTGAACCCAACAAGTCATTAGATAGGGTAGCTGATATACTATGATGGGGACAATATCTAGTTATTTTATTTAGTTTAATGTGTGCACATGCAGTGCACAAGTAGTTGTCTATTAGGGTTACCATTAGTCCTCTTTATTTTTTATTAGTTTTTATTTTCTTTATTTGAGGCACAATTACTGCATGTGGTCTCATTTCTTTATAAACTCTTGTAGTTCTTTTGCTTGAGATAATGGATTTTGAATTTTTTTGAGAGAATGAAACCTAATTGGGATTTATTGAATTTTGTGTGAGAAGCATGAAGTGAGAGAGTGATTATCCTTGGTGTGAATCCCGAATTTAAATCTTTATGTGCGATGCATGGAGTGAGTGATTGATTCACCAGGGTGAGAGGCCTGAATTCTATCTTTTCCTTATATCTCTAGATTAGTTCATCCCCAATTTACAGAACCCCTAATTTAGATTTGTTTTTCTCCATATTCACCATAAATTCTAGCTTTCCCCCTCCCGTCCTGCGTCATATTACCTATAAGAAGCAGCAGAGAGCAAGGCTCTCTGTGATCTACAAAAGAACACATCTCAACATGGCTAAGAAATTCAGAGGAGGCTTTAGGTGTCAGAATAAATTCATAAAGCTCTTGAGATGGAAAGTACTCTTAGCCTGTTCTTGAGGTGAATAAAGTAAGGCAATTTTGTGGCCACTCTATTTTGAGTCCGATTTTTTTTATATATAGAATCCATCCAACAAAACTCATTTGGTTATACCTTCTTTGAGGGGTAAAACACATTTTTTTTGAGGGCTAAACCGAACATTTTGAGGGGACAAACCAAATAGTCTGGTTTTTAAGGAGATTTAAACTGAAAGTTATCTGTTTAAGGAGGTTAAAACTGGAAGATCTTCTTCTTCAACTGCAGATTTGATTTTCCTGCTCAGAGCATATACATCATCTTTCAAGATATGGTCTTGTATTAGGGTAATAAGTACATTAAGGTTAAGCAACTAATTTGGAGAAAAAGAGAAGTGGTTTCTAGTGCAACTGATAAAAGATTATACTTAGAGAAGCCAATGTGGTAGGTGGTACATAAGATTCAATTGTACATGATGTAAGATCCTTATTATGCGCCACAAGTTTGCATATAGGTTAGCAATAAGTGATAGGAAATTTCATCCTAGTGGGATCCTGAATTGTTCACTAATCCTAATTGCCAATTTGAAGCATTTGGTTCTGGCATTTAACAACTGTGTTCTTATTTTTAATTTTGGACTTGGTTGACATAGAGCCTTGTTTGTGTTCGTATCTTTACTCCTCTTTGTAATTAGCTGCTTATTCTTAGATCTATTGCTACATTAAAAACTGGTTTGTTTGAAATTCTCGAAACAGTTAAAAATATTATACTCCTTTGTTCTTGCAGGTTATCTTTCAAAGGTTTGACAGGGATCGGAGTGGTGAAATTGACTCAGCAGAGTTGAAAGATGCCCTACTAAGTCTTGGATATGCAGTTCCGCCTTCTGTAATCAATTGCTTATATCCAAATACAGTGAGGAAAGAGGTGGCAGGGGTTCTCTTAACTTTGACAGCTTTGTTGAGTGAGTAATAATCTTGTATCACTAATTTTACAACAAACTGTATATAGCAATATCAATTATAATTGCACCTCTGACAATGAATTTTGCAACTGCAGGTGTGGCACCCATTGTGAAGGTAAAGCCATCTAATTCTCTTATCTCCAGTTCATTTTTCTACAAACTCATAAATTGATAAAAAGGTGGAAAATTTGGCAATAGAGAGGGTATTCCTAAAGTCTACTGCTAGAACACTTTTACCCTCTTCAACATCATTGCGTTCCAGCCTGCTTTAGAGTACGCTTATATTGGGGAAACTATGGTTTTTTAAAACTAATGTGTGCCACCCCCCTCTCTCTCCCCCCCCCCCCCCCCCCCCCCCCCCCCCCCCCCCCCGCCCGCCCGCCCGCCCGCCGCTCTCTACCTTCCCCAATTTTTTTTTCTTTTTTTTCCTTTTCTGGTGATTTGGGGTGGTGTTGTGGGCGTTCTTTCTTTTCTCGTGTTGGGGGATGCACGTGCATGCTTGTTCTTGGTGTTTTTTTTTGGTTGGCTGTTTTTCTTCACGTGTGTGCTTTGTTTGTTGCCGTTGTTTTGTGTTTTGTGTGCGCGCGCGCAGATGTGTTTTTGTTGGGGGCATCACCTAGAAATTTTCAGTACTCTAAAATGAGATCTAGTATGCTAGTTAATTATGTATCAAGCGATGCGGGATGACAAACTAGTATCATCTTTACAATGTTGAATGCTTAATTAGATAATTATATTGTTATATACAAAAAATGATGAAAGGATAAATTTACTGCCTCTTTCTTTTCCTTTTTCTTTTTACCTTTGCCTGGGAAATAAGTATGGCTGCCTGGAAGAATCAACGTCCGCTTCAGAGACGCACATTTCACTTTCTTCAATAATCAAAGAAGACAGCAATTCTTTGACCTGATTGCCTTCATTTCACTTTCCTTTGTAGTTAAAAAAAAAAACAAAGAAAAAGAAAAGAAAAAAAGAAGAAAAAGAATCAGCAACTCCACATTTGGGTTCTTTTAAACTTGTATCACTGTTTGAACAGTGGTGACTCTTTTATGACATTTTTTTGCTCTGCAGGGTTTGACAGAGAAGTTCAAGGAGAAAGATAAGCGTTACACCGGTTCGGCCACTCTTACTTACGATGATTTCATGTTGATGGTCCTTCCGTTCCTTGTCTCGTAGGCTGGCTCTTGTATTCTTGTATCGCAGTCACGCCATTCTGCGAATTTAGTTCTGTATAATGTTCACACGATGTGTTTTAAACAGTCGCTTGTTCTTTTGTGGTAGACTGCGGCTGTTAGCCTTTTCATAAAAACAGTTCAGGGAGGTTGAGTTATTTCCTTGTGAGGTTCTGTGTTCGTCATGTAAACAGATTTTATTTTAGAAGAGGATTCACCTGTAAACTATTGCCTTTAATTTTTGCGTATTCATGTTCATATCGCATTGTATTAGATACTTCCATCCGTAATAACAGCCTTGATGGTGTGACTGGTGTCTCATTTTTGCTAGCAAATGCATGAATAACATTCGTGCCTCCCCCGGACGCCCCTTCTCCCTCCCTCTCCCATATAGGCTCCCGCCTGGCTCTTTCCTCAGGTATACTCATGCGTGAAACATATCACATGAATGTACATCACTCATCCTATCAAGAGTTCAATAAAAAAGTTAGGCATATCAATCAAAGCAACCATTTCATGTTTATTTTACTCATAGTTATTCAATTTTCTCATTCATATTCTACTCAGGCAACATTTATCAATTCTTTCAGAATTAGTAATATATTAACATTTATTCGTAACAGTTGTAATAGTGGTCTGGGCAATTCAATTTAGTGGGCATAAACAATGTGGTTTAATCACGTTTATTTCACCAACCGAGCATGGCGTACACAACAATAACTTGTAATGATCAAATTCTAAGTAATATAAATCTATTATTTAATTTCTGTCAATGACTTTGTATACTACATTCCAAAATTTAATATTATTTAAGCTTACTCATTCATAGGAGAATTATATTTGAAATTACTTTATAATTAATTTAATTTATTAGAAACTCTACTCACCTTTGCCTGATTTCATTTATCAACACCGCAGACGCGTAGCTCTCGTTTCCACGATCGTAACTGTTCGAGAATCATCTGAATCCGACTCCGGATGGCCAAGATATCGACCGTAAACCAAGACCAATAATTTTGGGTCAGTTTTGTAATATTTAATGTCCAAAATGAAATAATTTTTCTCATCAAGGGTTAAACTAAAATTTTACCATTATTAGTGAAATGGGTTGGGTTCGAGTTTTATACGGGTCGGGTTCGGGTTTGAAATCCAAATCTAATACAAATTAAAACCCAACATGGTTCTCAACAACAACATAAGCATCTTCTATCCTCTCACGTGCCGCCGAGCCTCGACGTCGGCTTGGCTCTTGCCGCCGGCCAGGCCCCGCCACCGTCCAGGCCTCCATCACCACCGCCGGCCTCCTTTGGTCGCCGGGCAGATTTGAGAGAGAAAGAGAGAGAGAGAGAAGAGAGAGGCCTACCTTCGCCTTTGGCTGTCGTAGCCCTACCGAATGTGCGCCCTGGCTTGCAACGCCTCCTAGTCGTCATGCCACCAGATTCGAGAGAGAGAGAGAGAGGGGAGAGAGAGAGAGCATGAGGGAGGGGGGAGAGAGAGAGAGAGATGTTGGCCCAAAGGCCCATCACTCTAGTTTTGATGATGATCAACTCATGTAGTTATAGTACTAATGATCTTGTGTTTATTTAGTTTCAGATTTGTGATCAAGATCTTAGTAGGTGTGTAGCTTCAACAAAGGATTTAAAGTCAAGTTTTGGAGCTAACACGGTTTGATTCACGAGCCTATGCATCAAGACCATATCAAGTACTCAAGAGGAGTCGAGCTCGTTGGATCGTGTTTGGATCAAGTCAAGAATATGAGAAGACTTCAAGATCAAGACTTGTGTCTAGGTTTGTTTTTGTTAAGATTTTGTTTTTAGTTAAAATGTAAAGGATAGAATAGTTGGTGGATTGCTCAAGTATACCATATACACACACACTCTTGATTTAGTTGAGTTTTCGTAAAAGAATTTTTATTTTGAAAAAATACAAAAGAGTTTTCTTTTTGAAAAATACCGGTTTGATTTTTGGTATTCAAAGCTACATGTATTTAACCAAAACCAAATTTAGAGCTTAATGTCAAAAACATAGATATTTCACCATGTATGTGTAGTGGATCATATCCATACACTCTATGCTTTAAAGTTGTTTAAATATCTTGTTTTTGTATTTGGTGAAGTTTTGGAAAAACAAGTTTTGGAAAAACCAATTTGAAAAAATACATTTTTTATTTTGAGCCAAATTTTCCAAGTTACAAAAATAGTCCAATTTGTTTATAACATGCCTTGATTTTGTGCAAGCATGTTTGTTTATCATAGTATAACATTGAAACTATTTTTGTAGATTTTTTGTGAATTTATGGATTTTATTTAAGTTAAAATGACCAACATTTTTATCCCCAAAATTATCAGGACTGGCTTCTGTCGGTCGACCGGACGGTCGACCGCGCTTTGAAGTCGGTCGATCGGGCCGGTCGACCGACGTGCACAGACGTGCACGCCAGCCTGTGCTGGAGGGCCGGTCGACCGACCCGGTCGACCGTCCAGAGAGCTTTGCTCTCTGGAAATGCCCCGGTCGACCGGGCCGGTCGACCGGCAGAGAGCCCAGCTCTCTGTTCCAGAGGCTCGGTCGACCGGTCGGTCGACCACTGCCCCAACGGTCAGAAAAATGACCGTTAGCGGTCGACCAGGCGGTCGACCGTCAGGCATCTGGCTCCCAACGGCTAGTTTTTTCTAGCCCTATAAATTGGTTTTTGGGGCTGTTTTCAATACGATTTTTGGAGAGTTTTTAAGCCAGTTTTTCCTACTCTATTAAGAGGTTTTCTCCACTAAATTTGAGAGCAAATATTTTCAATCAAAAGGGGAGTTTATCAAGAGTGTTTTAAAAGTGATTTATTTGAGTTTTCCTCCACCATTTCCATCCTATTTTCTCACACAACACTTGAGCTATCCATTACTATATCTACCTATAGGAGTATTTTTGTGAGAGTGTTTATTGGTGATCAAAGTGTTTAGATCACAAGAGTTCTTTCTTGTACTTTAAGGAGGCGGACAAATGTGTTCGCGGTTGTTTCGAGTTCGTGTGTGAACTCCTTGTTTGAGGTGCGGCCTCGGCGAGCTAGAGAGCTTGCGGTGTGTACGGGACTAGGGAGTCCGAGAGCTTGTAGGTGTTGCGGCACCGAGTGATCCGGTGGGATCGTTTATAGTAGAAATCCTTCAAGTGTGAAGGCGGGGATGTAGAGCAAGTGTGCTCGAACCTCGAAACAAATCTCCCGTGTTTGCGATTGCTCACTCTCTATCTCTTTGTCTTTATATCTTGCATGCTATTATTGTGTTTATCTTTATATGCTTGATATACATAGTGTGCTTATTGTTATATGCTTGGGGATTGTTTGCTAACACTAGTTTTTAACCAAGAGAGCCAACGCGGCACCTCAACTCTTATTTAGAGGAATCTTGAGGAGTTAGTCCAGAGCCCTTCACGGGGAATTCGGCTACACTCTTGTGTTAAACTTGGTGTTTAGTTTAATAAGTTTTAATTTGCATTAAATAGTTTTTAATTCCGCATTTAGTGACCATTAGATTAGCCATCACCTATTCACCCCCCTCTAGGTGATTTTACAATTGGTATCAGAGCCAAGTGCTCTTGGTTTGGTCTTACAACCTAGAGTTAAAGATCCTCATTTTTAGGCTAATCACAATATTTGTGCACACACCATGGACTTCATGACACCTCCCACCTTTGACATTCTTAACATCCAAACTTGAAAGGTTAAGATGTCTTTATTCCTCAAGGCCCTAGGCATTCATGTTTATTTTGCCACTACTAAAAATTCTTATTGTTTAAATGGCAAAAACTTTGAGGCTAATGCAAAAGCCCTACATGCTTTAAAGTCAACCCTAAATGATGATTATTTATCTAGAGTTTCTAACATTGATTCGGCTTTTGTAGCATGGAACATCATCACCTCCCTTGGCGAAAAAGATCTATATTATGCGGGGAGCGACTCGGATGTTGGAAGCGACACCTCCAACGTGTGCTACATGGTCCAAGGGGATAACCCCTTGAGGTAACTACCGAATCCGAGGTAGATGAAGAAAATGACATGTCATATGATGAGCTTACATATTTTTGTCAACAATTACTTGAAAAATATGACATGATTAAGAAAGATAATAAAATTTGAAAAAGAAATTTGATTGCATGCTAAATGAAAAAGATTCTTTACAAGATTCATTTGATAATGTTTTAAAAGAAAATGAGTCTTTTAAAAAATAAAATTGCATGTATTGAAAAAGAAAAAGAAATTTAAAAAATGAAAATGTTTTCCTTACTTTCTAAATTAAATGATCTTTGTGAAGGAAACACCTCTTTGAAAAATAAAATTACTTTGGTGGAAAAACAAAAAGAAGTTGCTTTTCAAGAAAATTTTCTAAAAGGAATAAGAAAAATGATTCTAAATCTCACCATGCTTTACATGCCACCATTGATAATAGTGAGATTAAAGTTTTGAAAAATAAAATAAATTGTTTGAGTTCAACTTTGAGCACATGTGCCATTTAACCACTCTAGATTGGAGTCCTTGTTTTTAAAGAAACAAACTCCACATGTTCATGCACATCACCCTCATGCATATGTACACTTTGCACGCCATGACCACACTCACACTCATATGCATCCTAAGGTGTACAAATGTACACATTGTGGCCGCAAAGGCTATCTAGCAAAATTTTGTTTTGATAAGTTGCATCATATTAATTTTGCTAATAAGAAAAATGTTTGGGTTCCTTACAATGCTACCCCCAAGGACCCAAAAGAAAATGGGTACCAAAATCCCCACCTTGTGTATTTGATGTAGGTGCGGGCTCTCACACGACGTGAGAGGGATGGTACCTTGGTAGTGGATGTATGGACTTGATGGACACACATTTGATGCATCGCTATCAAGGAGGTTTGGTGGAACAACCACCATGTTTTGGAGAATTAGAGCATAGTTCTTTGGTTTGGTAACTATCTCTAAAACTCCTAATTTAGTTTACATGCTTTTCATTGATGATTTCTTTCAGCATATTTTTTTGTTTTGTGCTTCATGTGGTAAATACTAGTTTAAATGTAGTTTTTATTAAAACTTGAATTTATACATGTACAAGTAGTGAGCAACGTTTGATTCATATACGTTGGCACTTCATTGTTCATTTGTACTCACTATATGCACATGTATAGCCTAGTTTTGATGATTCTCTCATTTACACTTGTTTTGCCAATTTTTATGTTTTACTTCATGTATATGTATTGTGTATTCAGATCTAATAAATATACATGTATACCCCATGAGTCATTTGCCTTCATGCAATTTACATTATAGACTCTTTTCATGTTTGGGATATGTATGCATATTGTTAGTTTTGGATAAATCATACATATACCTAGAAGTTTGTTTTAAAATGAAAAAAATGAATTTTCATGACTTGTTTGATAAAATGATATTTATGTTTTGAGCTTCATTGATTATCTTCATGGAAAATGCTAAGCACATGATTCTTGTACACTCACACTTTATTTGTTTATTTCATGATTTTGTTTCATGATTCTTTTTGAGCTTTATCGATTTCGAGTGTCAATTCTTATGTATTTAGTATGTTTCATGATAGACATATATTTTGGTTTCATGTTTTTGAAGGATCTTTAACTAGTTTTTCAAAAATTAATTTAACTAGTTATTTATTCTCAAATTTGGTAGGTTATGAGTTATATACTTGATTTACATTGTTATTTTCAATTGGTATCTCAATTGATATTCATTTTGTATATACTCATACTATGTTTTCTATATATATATGCTTCATAATTTCCATAATATCAATGCTTATTGGTATTTTCATTTTCATACATATATATGCTTTATTTGTGCTTGATTAAAAATTGGTCTACATATTTAAAGCACACAATTTGTTTATGCTAAGCTTAATTCAAATCCTTATTTTTCAATTGGTTTCTCAATTGATATTTTAATAAGCTTATGCATTATTTTTAAAAAAAAATAATATTTTTATTGATATCAAAAATGTGCAATAATCTTCAATTGGTATCTATTGATTGCAATTGGTATCAAAATAATTTACAATAATTTTACAATATTTGTAATGTTTATTTACAATGATATCTTAAAATTTTATTACAATTGGTATCTTAAAAATTTTGTTTACAAGATATCTCAAGATTTGTTTTTAATGAGAAAATTAAAATGTTTTGATTTGTATTGCCTATATGCAAGGAGAGCTTAACATCTCTTCTACATATAGATTCATGTTGAGTGTATCTTATATTGAGAAGCTTGATAACTCTTCTTTATGCGGTACACGTGTGTAGGGGAGCTTCACATCTCCTCTTATGCATTACATATTATGCGTTATGTGAATTAGGGCTTGTCATCCCTCTTTCATGTAATGTATATGTGTAGGGAAGCTAACTTGGCGTCTTCCTCTTCATGAATGTATATCGCATATATCCTTTATTGATTTGTTTAATGTCACCCCTTTTGTTGATTTTTGCTTTTGACAAAAAGGGGGAGAACATTTTTTTTACTTTAACCCCTTTGTTGATGAATGACAAAAAGGGAGAGAAGTATTTTGAGAAGTTTTTCGTATATATGCATGTTTTCCTTACTTTATTCATAAAGGGGGAGAAGGATTTATGTTTGTGGATATATGTTTTGTATTGCAAATAGGAGAAAAGAATTTGATGTGTTTCATGCTTGTTTATGCATGTTTTATCTCTGTATATTTGCATACATGTTTATGTGCTTCATTGCATATTTATTTGTTTATTGTTATGCATGAGTTAAGGGGGAGCTTCCTTGAAGCTTTACTTTAATCCATGCATATATAACTTCATGAGTTTTGTCATCATCAAAAAGGGGGAGATTATTGGCCCAAAGGCTCATCACTCTAGTTTTGATGATGATCAACTCATGTAGTTATAGTACTAATGATCTTGTGTTTATTTAGTTTCAGATTTGTGATCAAGATCTTAGTAGGTGTGTAGCTTCAACAAAGGATTTAAATTCAAGTTTTGGAGCTAACACGGTTTGATTCACGAGCCTATGCATCAAGACCATATCAAGTACTCAAGAGGAGTCGAGCTCGTTGGATCGTGTTTGGACCAAGTCAAGAAGATGAGAAGACTTCAAGTGAAGACTTCAAGATCAAGACTTGTGTCTAGATTTGTTTTTGTTAAGATTTTGTTTTTAGTTAAAATGTAAAGATAGAATAGTTGGTTGATTGCTCAAGTATACCATATACACACACACACTCTTGATTTAGTTGAGTTTTCGTAAAAGAATTTTTATTATGGAAAAATACAAAAGAGTTTTCTTTTGAAAAATACAGGTTTGGTTTTTGGTATTCAAAGCTACATGTATTTAACCAAAACCAAATTTAGAGCTTAATGTCAAAAACATAGATATTTCACCATGTATGTGTAGTGGATCATATCCATACACTCTATGCTTTAAAGTTGTTTAAATATCTTGTTTTTGTATTTGGTGAAGTTTTGAAAAACAAGTTTTGAAAAAATCAATTTGGAAAAATACAGTTTTTATTTTGAGCCAAAATTTCTAAGTTACAAAAATAGTCCAATTTGTTTATAACATGCCTTGATTTTGTGCAAGCATGTTTGTTTATCATAGTATAACATTGAAACTATTTTTGTAGATTTTTTGTGAATTTATGGGATTTTATTTAAGTTAAAATGACAAACATTTTTATCCCCAAAATTATCAGGACTGGCTTCTGCCGGTCGACCGGACGGTCGACCGCGCTTTGAAGTCGGTCGACCGGGCAGGTAGACCGACGTGCACAGACGTGCACGCCAGCCTGTGCTGGAGGGCCGGTCGACCGTCCAGAGAGCTTTGCTCTCTGGAAATGCCCCGGTCGACCGGGCAGGTCGACCGGCAGAGAGCCCAGCTCTCTGTTCCAGAGGCTCGGTCGACCGGCCGGTCGATCGCTGCCCCAACGGTCAGAAAAATGACCGTTGGCGGTCGACCGGGCGGTCGACCGTCAGGCCATCTGGCTCCCAACGACTAGTTTTTTCTAGCCCTATAAATTTGGGTTTTTGGGGGCTGTTTTCAATAAGATTTTTGGAGAGTTTTTAAGCCAGTTTTTCTTACTCTATTAAGATGTTTTCTCTACTAAATTTGAGAGCAAATATTTTCAATCAAAAGAGGAGTTTATCAAGAGTGTTTTAAAAGTGATTTATTTGAGTTTTCCTCCACCATTTCCATCCTAGTTTTCTCACACAACACTTGAGCTATCCATTGCTATATCTACCTATAGGAGTGTTTTTGTGAGAGTGTTTATTGGTGATCAAAGTGTTTAGATCACCAAGAGTTCTTTCTTATACTTTGAGGAGGCGGACAAGTGTGTTCGCGGTGGTTTCGAGTTCGTGTGTGAACTCCTTGTTTGAGGTGCGGCCTCGGCGAGCTAGAGAGCTTGTGGTGTGTACGGGGCTAGGGAATCCGAGAGCTTGTAGGTGTTGCGGCACCGAGTGATCCAGTGGGATCGTTTATAGTGGAAATCCTTCAAGTGTGAAGGCGGGGATGTGAGCAAGTGTGCTCGAACCTCGAAATAAATCTCCCGTGTTTGCGATTGCTCACTCTCTATCTCTTTGTCTTTATATCTTGCATGCTATTATTGTGTTTATCTTTATATGCTTGATATACATAGTGTGCTTATTGTTATATGCTTGGGATTGTTTGCTAACACTAGTTTTCAACCAAGAGAACCACGCGGCACCTCAACTCTTATTTAGAGGAATCTTGAGGAGTTAGTCCAGAGCCCTTCACGGGGAATTCGGCTACACTCTTGTGTTAAACTTGGTGTTTAATTTAATAAGTTTTAATTTGTATTAAATAGTTTTTAATTCCGCATTTAGTGACCATTAGATTAACCATCACCTATTCACCCTCCTCTAGGTGATTTTACAAGAGAGAGAGAGATAGAGAGAGTTGAAAGGGGAGAGAGAACCTAAGATAGAGAGTGTGAGGGGAGAGATGACAGAGGAAGAGTGAGAATGAGAGATTTTTCCTATCTTTTCACATATTTTTTTCTTCATGAATTATCTCATGTTGCCAACACACCCCCCATTCCCATGCTCCCTCTCCTTTTTCCACCTCGCCACCCAGTTTCTATGCTTACCCAATTTTCTCCACCAAACACTGCACTATTCTTTGTTATGAATAATTAATTACATGTACAAATACATATATACCATGTATTATACATATATAACTATATATTTATCTCCACAGCTCCTTTGACTTTTCACTCACTCTCTTTGATGAGAGAATTTGCTTAATTAGGATTTAGATTATGATTAGTGTAGGTTAATCCAATCCAAGACTTAATCATCACTACAATACTCGATGTGTTGTCCTATGCATGTACATACACATACATACACTCATACCCCCATTTGCTCATACTATCACATGAATCCACTCTTCATATTATTCCCACACAATATGTATAATTATAATATCGATTTGATTTAATTTCTATATATAGAAATATGCATGCCCATAAATTCCTATAGTTCACACTATTAACCAAATTGATTATAACAAATTCTTAAATTCTGGCATTAGGGCAATTAGTCAAGATAGCTTTCTTTTACCCGGTGTCACACATAGTCTCAAAGTATAATCATATATTATTACATATCATCACTTGCACATATCACACTTGGTGATACACATATTATTCATCATCATATATCAATGTTAACTAATAATTTTATGACCACCAGATTTATAAACTCTGACTACTGGTATTATCTTATAATCGAAGATTAAAATATAAATTAGGGTTTTAAAAATTGGAGTGTTACAGTTCCCCTTAAGAAAGTTCCATCCCCGAAACTTGACGTAGTTTGGAATAAGTGAGGGTAGATCTTAGCATTTCCACTTTATATTTTAAAATTTATCTCTAATATAATTATCTTACTCAGTTTGTTAGTTTTTCGCAAAAGTTTTACCACATAAAGTGATTTGTTCCTCGAATGTTTTGCCTTGTGATCAAATAATCTATATTAGTTCTTTAATGTAGGAAATATCTACTTTGGATTTACAGTGATAGATAGGGACGACCCGAAAATATTTGCTTCGCTTTTCTTTATCAATTTATTTTTTTATCAATTCAAGTCTTACTTGCATATATATTGATAGCTCAATTCTCCAGACTTATCCAAGAAATATCTTATATTAGGATACAAAAACTTGTAATCCTTCTCAGACGGATGTGTTAACTGCCTCAATACCCAATAATTGCTTCTACTACATGTACAATGTCGCTTGTTAAAGAATTTTCATTTTCTATCAGGATTAAATTTTTACTTAACGTCAATATTTAATCATCAGAACTCTAGGATTCGATACGTATTTTCTTAATTATTTAAATTTCTTTAGTGATTTCTTGAATTATTTCTGGACTGATTATTCTCATGTATATTGCTTCTTCCCAATAGATTTATAATCTATACTTTTGATCATATAAAGCTTCAAACGAAGACATATTGATAGCAAACTATTGACTATTATTATAAATAATTTCTACCAAGGGCAAATACTTATCCTAACTCTCCGAAAGACTTTCTCAAGATTTCGATTTAGAAAATAATTGAATCCAAGTGATTATAAATGTGGAAACTCTCAGTTCCCATATAATCACCACAAAATTACTAACTAAACTTTCCCATTTCAAGAATATGAATTTATTTTCCATCTTTCAATTATACGGACATTAGAATAAAATCCTTAATCTATTACTATAGAGAGATGAAGCAAGGTTAATCCCAACCAGAACATAGGAGTTACACAAAAAGGCAATGATCAGGATGTTTTGATATTTATACATTAAAATTGAAGATTAGTGATCAAACTATACAACTTAGTCTAATGACGGTTGTCAGACAATGGTTAACTATCAAATAAGTGGGTGTACAGTAAACTAGATTGAAGACAATCATGAATTTTGGTTAACCAATCTAATTACAACTATAGGTTCAACTCCAAATACTTCACATACAATCTCTTATCTTGAGAAAGTTCCTTGATGTAAAAAAAAAAGTTTGCCAAGGAAAGAATAATCCAAGAACAACACAACCATCTCCTAACCAAATGCTTATCTTTGAGTGTACATATTTAATCTAGTCCAATTGAAGATGGAACTTTAGTTTCATCGAAACTAAATTCAAGTTTGGGTCAATAGAAGTTCAATTAGTGTGTGTATGTGTGTGTGTGTGTACTTTTAAAGGAATCCTTCCACACCTATCAATCTTCTTAATGAAGTAGCATTGGACGTGAAGTAAATCGAATCATAATTAAACAAATTTATTATCACATTTTTTAAGCCTTAACTGTTACTTATGAATAATCTCTATTGAAATAATAATATAAGCTCTTAAATTTTATCATCGTATGCTGTGAATTATCCTTACATTCTATGAATGTTTCATCAATTTCTTTAAAGTTTTCCCTATTGTGGAATTATTGTTGTCCAAATATGTGGTAGGGTATCGATATAAGGTCGATACTCAACATTTTGGTTAGAATAAAGAAAATAAAGATTTCTTATTTACCAGTATGATTCAAACCAATTAAAGTTAATAACAAAAATAAAATTTCTTGGCAAATGTCTGTTTCATTAATAATAATATTATATACACAAGATTTCACATAACATATTTATCCGTTAATTTTGCATACAAAAGACTCTACTACTAAACAAAAATCAAAATGCTAATCATATCATCGATCTCACATGTAAAGACCCTACTAATATACTGGTTGACTACAAACATATTTTCTACATCATGAATTGTCCTATCAGACTCTTTTGATATCTGTGACTTTATATCTTCATACTATCTCTATAAAATAACAAAAATTATATCAAGACTCTTCATCATATAATAACCTCACCATAAAAATATATCTATATAGAAATTCTTTCAGAATAATATCAGAATTCATAATTCTTGGTATATGTCATATCACTTATTTTTTCATCCAAATTTCTATTATTCACAACTAGATTCTTAACAGGTTCTTCTGTTCCAATTAATCATGATTTGCCTAATATTTCAACCACTCCTTTATTCCAGTGTCCCATACCATTAGTAACCCACATTGAGAGCTCGTACTCCCAACAGAACTCATTAGAATTAAGGTATGCGGGAATAACCTCATTTTAACATAAAGAAATAATCAAATATCACGCATTTCGAGATTAACCTTACCCGTAAGAACCCACTACCCCCCTCAGGACTACTCACATTCAGTCACACAATCATTCATAAAAATTGCACACATACATATTCATCAATCAATCTTATTCTTAAAATAATTTTGTGTGACTGAATGTGAGTAGTCCTGAGGGGGGTAGTGAGTTCTTACGGGTAAGGTTAATCTCGATTCTTAAAATTGCACAAATACATACTCACATTTCGAGATTAACCTTACCCGTAAGAACCCACTACCCCCTCAGGACTACTCACATTCAGTCACACAATCATTCATAAAAATTGCACACATACATATTCATCAATCAATCTTATTCTTAAAATAATTTTTTTGTCCTAGGCCTATAATATTTTAGGCCGATACCTGAGCTATACTTTTTGTTCCAAGCCTGAGCTTTAACGACTCAGACTTTTAATCACCAAATTAACTTTAATCAATTTCAATTATACTAATTAATTCCATAATCTTCATAATCATTTCTAAATTTATCAGAAATTTTGACAGCATCTCCTCTATAATTAGGAGTTTGCCCTGATACAATATTAAAGTTTCAGCCAACATCAGCCTACTTAATCACAATTTTGGCTTGATATCATCTATTTACATGAATACACAATTCATTCTTATTTCACTCATCAATCATACAAAAATGACCCAATTCAACAACTAAAAGGGTCATCGGAACTGTTTCATAAACTTAGATCAAAAATAGGGAAAACTATATATAACCATTAACATACACTAATGCAGTTCCGATAATATTCTACACTATAACCACTAAATCTATACAAACAAATATGTTCATACAAGAAAAGAATTCAAGTATATTAATAACGATATTTAATGTTCATCCAGGGTATTTGACGATAATCCAGTGCTATGCTCCTGAAATCCTTGGATTGTATCCTTGATTTGCTTTAGCCTGAAAACATTCAGTTTGAGGGGAGTGAGCTTACAACTGAGTGAGTAAAGTTAATCTAAATTTATAATTCAACATAGTATTAGTAGTGTGTAGTGTATATGATACAAGAATATGTGATCATTTGTCTAAATTGTAAGTGAACATAGATGTCTCAACTTGATTATCTATTTACTTCAATCTGTTGTTCAATTAATACCAGTGTGCGTATAATCGACAAGTGTCAGGGTTTTCACTACAATTCAGAGAATCCATATTTGGATCTAATGTTAATAGTTATTTATGTTTTTATCAGTGTATTATAACTTCCGACTCTATCATACCATTCACGGGTAACACTTCCAATACATAGTCAACGCACACATGTATATCATACATACATGTTCATGTTATAGTCAAACAATAGACGATAACACCCATGTTCCGATCCACGATAACAACCATGTTCCGATCCCTATTCAAGTTATAAGTAAAATGTTAGATTCTCCGTCTTCCTCTTCCTATCGGCTCCCGCTTGGCTCTTTCCTCTAATATATGTGTGCGTATAACAATAACATCATCTTCTCCCCCTACCGGCTCTCACACGACCCTTTCTTTCAATATGTGTGTGTGTGTGTGTAATAATAATTATTACACACTGTCTTTGCCCTCCTACCGGCTCCCGCTCGGCCCCTTCCTCCTTAGGTATACACATGCATGAAACGTATCACATAAAAGTAAATCACACATCCTATCAAGAGTTCAACAAAATAATTAGAAATATTAATCAAAGCAACCATGTCATGTTTATTTTACTCATATTTATCTAATTTTCTCATTTATATTCTACTCATGCAACAATTATCAATTCTGTCAGAATTAGTAATATAGTTATTAAAATTCATTCGTAACAGTTGTAATATTTTGTCCAAAAATTCAATTTAATGAGCATATACAATATAGTTTAATCATGTTTATTTCACTAACCGAGCATGGTATACATAACAGTAACATGTAATGATAAAATTCTTAGTAATATAAATTTATTTTTATGTCAATGCCTTTGTATGCCACATTCTAAAATTCAATATTAGTTAACCTTGCTCATTCAGCAGATAGTTATAATTGAAATTATTTTATAATTAACTATAATTTATTGGAAACCCCACTTACCTCTGCCCGATTTCATTTATCAACATCGTGAACGTGTAGCTTTCGTTTCCACGATCGTAACGATTTGAGAATCGTCCGATTTTGAGAATTGAAAGGAGTTGATAGGAGAGAGAGAAAATCAGAAATAGAGAGGTGTAGGGAAAGAAAGAGACAGAGGGAGGGTGAGAATGAGAGATTTTTTCTATCTATTCACATATATATCCTTCATGAATTTCCTCATGGTGCCACACACCCCCACCCATTGGCATGCCCCCTCTCTCTTTTCACCTCACCACCCAAGTTTCTATGCTTACACAATTTCCTCCACCAAACACTCCATTATTCTTTGTAATGAATTATTAATTACATGTACAAATACATGTATACCGATGTATAATACATATATAACTATATATTTATCTCCAGACCTCCTTTGAATTTCCCGCTCACTCTCTTTGATGAGAAAATTTGCTTAATTAGGATTTAGGTTGTGATTAGTGTAGGTTAATCCAAACCAAGACTTAATCATTACTATAATACTCAATGTGTAGTCCTATATATTGGCCCAAAAGTACAATCACCATTTATGTTTTGATGACTACAAAACTCATGCGATTATAAGGTACTAATCAAGCTCAAATATTTTTGAGATTACAAGATTTAAGAATTAAGATCTCATTTTATTCTTCCTCAAAAGGAAGGTATTGTAATGTTCAAGTTGATTCAAGCATGAAATTCAATCTCGAAAAATCAAAGCGTGAATTTTGAGAAGCCCACGTGAAGAAGATTTGAAGATAGTGCAATCCTTGTAAGAAATTAACTTGTTTAAATTCAGAGTGTTATATTGATATTCAAGAGGTCTCACACACAAAAAAAATATTTTTCAAAATAACTAGTTTTTCAACTAGTTTATCTTAACATATTTTTGATCGATTCTTCATGATATTTATCTCTAGATGTTACATATATTTCATGGTTTAAATTATTATCAAAATAATTTTAACACATTCTATTTCAAAAATTAGATAGATATTAAATTTTTTTTTTTTTTGGATTTTTGGCATTGGTTGGTCGACCGCCCAGTCGACGGCACCCGATTGTGTAGTAAGTTCTGCATAGATCTCGGTCGATTGAGTGGTCAATCGAATGTGCAAATAGATACTTATATATCTATGCATAGGGGATCGGTCAACCGCCTGGTCGATTGACACTCTGGAACTCACTTAGCTGTTGGGTAGATCAACCGGCCGGTCGACCGCTTTGGATCGAGCCCTCTTGTAGGAGTTTCTGTTTCTGGCTCTAGGTCGACCACCCGGTCGACTGCTAGCAATAGCTAATTTGAATATCCATGGTTGGTTGACCTCTCGATCAACCGCCAGACTGGCAGAATGGGAAAATTGGTTAGTTTTTTATTTAAACTGATTTTGTTTTTTTTTCAAACAGGCATTTTTCACTTTATTAAGGTTTTAACAACTGTTTTTTGTCCAGATTAATTCTCTAATGATATTTACCAATTACCTATAAATAAGAATCATTGGAGAGAGTTTCATATCAATTATTATCAAGTACTATAAAGAAAAATTAAAAGAGAGTTTTGAAAAATTGTTTGAAAATTTTCAAAGTTTCAAATTTCAAAGAGCTTTCTTTCCAAATCAATTTCTCAAAGTTTTAAACTCTTAAGTTCATTCTTTTCGACTGATTTTTCTCTTACACAAACTTCTGGAGCCTCAAATTTCATCTTTAAATTCTAAGGAGTTGTAAAAAGAGAGTTTGTGATCTTTGTGACCGCCAAGTGCTTGTATTCTTCATTGGCATCTCTTGTGTGAGGTTTGAAGATTGGAGTTAGAGCTTCGGATCTTGTATAGACTGTTATATTGAGTCTTTTGTGGAAATCCTTGTTGGATAGCGAAAATCCTTCACGCGGTGAAGACGAGGACGTAAAGCAAGCTGCTCGAACCTCGAAACAAATTCCTTGTGTTTGCGATTGTCATTTCTCTTACTCTTTCTCATACTCTACTCACTTTACATTTCTTTATATTATTCATACATTATACTTGCTCTATATTGCTTATATTATTCATACTTGTCGGTTTTTCTCATTTGAACATGAAAGCAATTGTGCACCTCAACTCTTATTCAAGAGAAATTAAGAGGAGAAGTTCTAGAGTCATTAATTGGGAATTCGGCTTCACTTCTTATTTTTGAGTTGACTATTTTAATTATTATTTTTAATTGTTGCATTTCTATATTTTGATTAGATATCATCTATTCACCCCCTCTAAATGGCTTTCACTATACATGTACATACATATACATACACTCATACCCCCATTTGCTCATATATACCACATGAATTCATTATTCATATTATTCTCATACAATATGTATAATTATATCAATTTAATTTAATATATATATATATATATATATATATATATATATATATATATATATATATATATATATATATATATATATATATTATATGAATGCCCATAATTCACATGGTGAACAAAAGTGATTATAATAAATCCTCTGGCATTAGGGTAATTAGTCAAAATTAATTTTCTTTATCGGATGCCTCACATACTCTCAAAATATAATCATATATTATTACATATCATCACTTGCACATATCACACTTGGTGATACACATAGTATTCATCACCATATATTAATGTTACCTAATAATTTCATGACCACTGAATTTATAAACTCTGACAACAGGTATTATCTTATAATTGAAGATTAAAGTATAAATTGGGGTTTTAAAAATTAGGGTGTTACAAGTTCTCTCCCCGTGGACGTAGGCCAAGCTGGGTTGAGCCATGTTAAATCCTTATGTTCTTTTCTACTCTTTTGCCTTTGTATTGCTAGTTTGCTCTACAATAATTTTTTTGCAAGTATTATATATTGTCATGGTTTCACAACATCGATCACGGTGATGGGTGTGCACAACAGTTGTGTCATAACCTGATTGTTGGTGTGGTCTCAACAATTGGGACTATCATGTCACAATAATTGGTATCGGAGCTTATGGTTGACGATAAGGTGATATGTTGAAGATTGAAATTTCTACGAGCAAGCTAGAGGTCGAGAAATTCAATAACAAAGAAAACTCCAATTTATGACAAAAGAGGGTGAAGGCGTTATTGGTGCAATAGGGTCTTCACAAAATTTTGCAGAGAAAGTCAGCAAAACTTGCGGCATGTCTGATGAGGATTGGGAAGAGTTGGGTCTGAAAGTGACAAGCACAATTTAATTATGTCTCCCATACAAGATCATGTACAACGTGATGGATGAGAAAATGACTACGTGTTTGTGGTCAAGATTAAAAATGTGTATATGATAAAGAGCCTCTCCAACATGTTGTACTAGAAAAATAACTATACGGGCTACACATGAAGCAAGAGACAACGGTATTGGAGCATTTGAACTTCTTCAATAAGATCAGCAAGTTACTGGCTGTTGATATGAAAATCGATAAGGAGGACAAGACATTAATACTTAATCGGTTTGAATTCAGAGTCATACAATCATATCGTAACCACCATACTCTGTGGTAAAGAAACTCTCATCTTGGAGGAGGTCATGTTAAGTCTCTTATCTAATGAAATCAGAAAAAAGTCAAATCAAGTGAGCAGGGAGGTTCAGATTTGGTGGTCATGTAAAGGAAAAGAGAAGGAAAGAAAAGTCCTGATTCATTAAAAGCGTATCACTTTTGTTATAAGGAAGGTTACTGGAAGAAAGACTGCAAGTATCAGCAATAGTGACTAAAGAAGAAGGAGCAAGATACGGCGTAAAAAAATGTAGCAATGAGCGGTATTGACACTTTAGTATTAATGGCTTCCTACAATGAAGACAACACGTCTCATGGTAAAGAATGGATATTAGATTCTAGTAGTGCGGTTCATGTATATTCCCATAAGGATATGTTCAACTCCTTGGTTGCAAAGGAGGAAGGGACTGTCAAAAAAGTGGATGGCTCAGCTTACGAGATCATCAACACTGAGACAGTCAATGTTACATGTAAAGATGGGATAGTGCATGACTCTGGAGGCGGTCCGGTATATCCCGAAGGCACGGTACAATCTATTATCCATAAGGGTGCTCGACTCAGATCTGGATCCAAGTGCAACACGGAGTCATCACGGTTAATAAAGGAGACAAGGTAATCCTGAAAGAAAAAAAATATGGAGGGATATACAAGCAGAAGGAAGGAACTCTGTTCAAAGTGGAGTTTCAATAACAAGCTTGGATGGGAGCTTATTGCGAGGTGGAGCTTCAAGGAAGACTGCGACGAGACATGAACGGGTTATAAGTGTTGCATGAAAGAGAAATGGTGCATTCGGGTAAAGCCCAAGATAGGCCTACGAATGGCGGTGAATCAGCCATAGACTCCAGAGGGAGGGGCAAGAATAAAGGCTTCATGGTACGGTTACAATTAAGGAAAGAATTAAGGTAAAATTCTAAAATTTTCACTGTATTTTGCAAAAGGCTTGAAAAGTAAGTCAAGATAAAGATTAATGTGAATTCGCCTTATTTTCAAGAAGAGATGATGTTCAAAGAAGATCCAATCAAGATTGGAGAAGAAGAACTTGGAAAAAAGTAGCTCATGAATGTTGGCCCAGAGGCCCTTTACTCTAGTTTTGATGATGATTAACTCATGTAGTTATACTTTACTAATAATCTTGTGATATTTATTTTCAGATATTTAATTAAGATATTAGTAGGTGATTATCTTCAACAAAGGTATTTTGGAGCTTTCACATGTTGATTCAAGAGCTCAAGCGTCAAGATCGCATCTAACACTCAGTTGGAGTCAAGCTCCTTGGATCGCGTTTTGGTCGAGTCGGCTTGGAGACAAGAAGACTTCGGTATTGCGTTTAGTTTAATTTGTTTAGATCATTGTAAAGATTAGATAGTGTTGATATGCTCAAGTTCACAATACACACACAAGTTTAAAGTTTCATGTTTTGGTTTTTCGGTTTAACCGATCTTGGTTTTCATGTCAAAAATATAGATATAAATCTTTATATGTATATTGGATTCTATCCATATACAATATGCTTCAAAGTTGTTTAAATATCATGTTTTTATATTTACATGTGTTTTGGAGAAAACGAATTTCCATTTCAAAAATCCAAATTTTGGAAAATACATTTTTGGTTTAAGACAAATTTTTAAGAACACAAAAATGGCTCAAATTGTTTGAAATATGTGTTGAATTTTTATCACACATATTTGTATTTCAAAGATCTAATAAGAACTGATTTTTGTGGAATTTATGTGATTTTATGAGATTTAATCAAAGTCAAAAACGCAAGTTTTCAATCCCTATATTATTGGACCAGGCTGTCTGCCGGTCGATCGGACCGGTCGACCGAGGCAGAAGTCGATCGACCGGCGTGCATAGAACGTGCACGCAGCCTAGGCTGGAGGCCGGTCGACCGGGTCGGTCGACTGCCAGAGAGCTTCTGCTCTCTGAAAATGGCCCCGGTTGACCACCCGGTCGACCGGCAGAGAGCTCTGCTATCTGTTTTAAGTCTCCGGTCGACCGGCCAGTCGACCGGTGGCTCAATGGTCATAATTATGATCGTTGGCCGGTCGACGGGAAAGGCAATCTGGGCTTTTCTAGATTGCAACGGGCAGATTTTTTGTGGGTCTATAAATACCCACTTCTTGAGCTGATTTCAACAAGTTTTTAAAGAGCAAAATTTTCAATCTTTACAAGTGTTATATAGCAAGTTTTTAAAAGAGTTTTGGGTGTAAAGATTTGATCTTTATTTGTTTTAAAAAGGGTTGGAAAAATCAAGAAAAGGAGAAGTCTTTGTGATTTGTTTTTGATCTTCATTTCTATAGCTATTTTAGAAGTTTTCCCAAGAGTTCTTTCTTGTGTTTTTGATTTTCAAACTCTTTATATTCTTACACTTGAGTTATCATATCTATCCTATCTATTAGGACCTAGTTTTGTGAGAAAGATTTGGTTTGTGATTGTTGATACCACCAAGTGTTGTAAACCTTTTTCATTTGAGATTGTTGGTATCCCTCTTGTGTAGAGGTGACTTGTGGAGGTTGTGCTAGTATCCCTCTAAGTGTGAAGGTGATTATTGGAGTGTTGGATAAGTGCCTTATCCCTCCAGTGTGAGGTGATTGTGGTTATGTGGCTTTGAGCCTAATCTATCTTTTGTAAGGTTGATTATTGTTTGGCTAAGTGCCCATCCCTCTAAGTGTAGAGGTGATTTGTGTTGTGCCTTGCCTCTAGTGAGAGGTTGTATTTATTGAGAGAGGAGTTGTGTACTCCTAAGTTGTATTTATCCAAATCCTCAGTGGAGGTTCCCTGTGTGGGAAGTCCTGTGTGGACGATTTAGTGGAAATCCTTCTGTGTGAAGGCGGGGACGTAGAGTTGGGTACTCGAACCTCGAAACATATCTTTGCGTTTGCGTTTGATCCACTATCTCTTACTCTCTCTCTTTTATTATGCATTGATTCATATTGTGCATACATATACATGCTTGGTTTGTTTGTGTGCCATACTTGTGTTAAACCAAGAGAGCTTCATATAGCACCTCAAATCTTATTCAGAGAAAGCAATAGGAGTTAGTCCGGAGCCATTCACCGGGAATTCGGCTACACTCTTTGGTTACACTAAGTGTGTTGCAATTAGTTTTTAAATTCCGTATTATTTGTCACTAGATTAGCCTTACACCTATTCACCCCCTCTAGGTGTACTTTCAATTGGTATCAGAGCCTACGCTCCTAATATTAGGTTTAACCACCTAGGAGTAAGATCTTGGTTAGCTAATCTATATTTGCATTTGCACATATATAGTTTGCACTCATGGATAACCTCCCATGTTTGATATCTCCAAAATTGATATATGGAAGGTTAGGATGAGTTGGCATTTAAAAGTCATAGGTGAATCACCTAAGGGGGGTAATAGGTGACTAGCTAATCTAATGGTGAATTAATGCGGAATTAAAACTATTAATGCAAACTAAAAACTATTAAGTATAACACACCAAGTATAACTTAAGAATGTAGCCAAATTCCCTGTGAAGGGCTCTGGACTATCTCCTCAAGATTCCTCTAGATAAGAGTTGAGGTGCCGCTTTGGCTCTCTTGGTTGAATACAAGTGTGAGCAAACACTCCCCAAGCATATAACAATATAAGCACAAATATATCAAGCATGTAAAGATATGAGCAATAAGCATAAGCAAGATATAAAGACAAGTGAGAGATAGAGAGAGCAATTGCAAACACGGGAGAAATGTTTCGAGGTTCGAGCATACTTGCTCTACGTCCCCGCCTTCAACACTATGAAGGATTTCCACTAGAAAACGATCCCACCGAATCACTCGGTGCCGCAACACCTACAAGCGAGTTCACACTAGAACTTCTTTGGAGTTTCTAGTCCCTCTCTTATTCCCGCAAGAACAAACACACGCAAGCACGCAAGTTTGCCGAGGCCGCACCTCTACACCGAGTTCTCACTAGAACCCGAAACACCGGGAACCCGCAAGTCCGCCTCTTCAAAGTACAATGATGAACTCTTGGTGATCTAAACACTTGATCACCTAAAATCAATCTCACAACACCTCTCCTATAGGAATGATATAGTAATGGAAAGCTCAAGTATGTGTGAGAAAACAAGGATGGAATTTGTGGTGAAAAGCTCAAAGAAACACTTTTGAAAATCTCTTGATAAACTCTCCTTTTGAATGGAAGTATTTGGCTCTAAAACAAGTGGAGATAAACACTTAATAGAGTAGGAAAAACTATCTAAAAACCTACTTAAAATCTTGTAGAAAACAGTCCATGGGAGCCCCAATTTATAAGCTAAGAAAAACTAGCCGTTGGGGTCCAAATCAGCAGTCTGCACTGCTGCCGGTCGACCGCTCGGTCGACCGCCAACGGTCAGATTTCCGACCGTTGTGAAGGTTGATCGATCGGCCGGTCGACCGCCTTCAGGGCAATGGCCCAGCGGTCGACCGCCCGGTCAACCGGGCAATTTCCAGAGAGCAGACTCTCTCTGGCGGTCGACCGGCCCTAGCCGTGCACGTTTTGTGCACGTCGGTCGACCGACCTCTGGCTCGGTCGACCGTGCGGTCGACCGGCAGAAGGCCAAAACAGTATTTTTAAGGGATTAAAAGTTTGTCATTTTTCCTTCAATAAAATCCCATAAAATCTCTAAAAATCTACAAAAATAAGTTCAGTAACATACTTTGATATACAAACATGTTTGAGTAAAAATCAAAACATGTTACACGCATTTTGAACTATTTTTGTAACTTAAAATTTTGGCTTAAAACAAAAACCGTATTTTTCCAAATTGATTTTTTCAAAACTTCTCCAAATATAAAACAAGATATTTTAAACACTTTTGAAGCTTGGTGTGTATGGATATGATCCACTATACATATATGATGAAATATCTATGTTTTTGATAATAAGAACTAAAATGGTTTTAATTAAAACACATGTATATATGAAACTTCAAAAATTAAAACAATATTTTCTAAAATGAAAACTCTTTTGTATTTTTCCAAAATAAAAACTCTTTTATAAAAACTCATCTAAATCTTGTATGTGAGTGTATATGATACTTGAGCAATCACCAACTAATCTATTCTTTACATTTTATCTAAAAATAAAATCTTAACAAAACAAACCTAGACACAAGTCTTCTCTTGAAGGTCTTCACTTGAAAATCTTCTCTCCTTCTTGACTTGGTCCAAACATGAACCAAAGAGTTAGACTCCTCTTGAGTACTTGATGTGGTCTTGATGCACAAGTTCTTGAATCAACACGTGCTAGCTCCAAAACTTGACTTGAAATCCTTTGTTGAAGCTAAACACCTACTAAGATCTTGATCACATATCTGAGACTAATTAAACACAAGATCATTAGTACTATAACTACATGAGTTAATCATCATCAAAACTAGAGTGATGGGCCTTTGGGCCAACAATAGGTTGGAAAGTTTACCTTGCCCTTACCAAAGAATCTTACCTTAATAATAGCAAGCATTTAGAGGCCAATGCACAAGCCCTAGAGGCACTTAGAAAATTACTTAGCAAAGAATATTTAAATATGGTTTCTCATTGTGATTCCGCCTTTGCAGTGTGGAACATATTGACATCTCCCGAGCTACAAACGCAAATCAATGAGAAGGAGAAATCTAGTGGAGAAGAATCTGAACAACGTTGCTTCATGGTCCAAGGGAATGACTCCCTTGAGGTAAACTCGGAAACTCAACTAGATGATAGTGCTAGTTCTTCAGGTGATGATTATGTTGATCCTGATGCATTGAATGAAGAACTATCAATTGTTTGTGAAAAATTATTAGAAAAATACCAACTCTTGAAAAAGAAAAATTTTGCATTAAATAAAGAAAATGAGGATTTAATTTCAAAACTTGATGTGTCTTTGCAAGAGAAGGTTGAGATTTCTAATGAAAGGGACTCATTTGAAATCCTAACTTGAACTTGCCCTAAATGAAAACAAAATTTTGAAAAATAAAAATATTGTGAAATTGTTTTGAAGAAAAATGAAGTTCTATCTTCAAAACTTGATTTTGTTGTAAAAGAAAATGAATCTTTGAAAAACAAAATTGCTTTTATTTCAAAAGAATTGAATTATGTTTCAAAGAAAATATTTTTTTTGAAAAATGATTTATCTTCTCATGTTTGCCATGCTAGTATAGCTTTACCTTCTAGTGTAACCATAGCATGCGCTACCTCTTCTTCCATTATTGAAAATGATATATCCATGTTAAAGAAGAGTATTGATTGTTTGGGCTCCACTTTGAGCTAATGTGTCATGAACTACACACGTTTGGAATCCATGTTTCGCAAGAAACAAGTTCCTCCTATGCATGCACACAAATCACGGCATACACATGCTCCTCATGTTTATACACATAACACAATATATGCTCATGTGTACACTTGTACACATTGTGGACGTAAGGGCCACGTTGTAAAATTTTGTTATGATAGGATACATGATTCAAATTTTGCAAATAGATTTGTTTGGGTTAGGAAAGGTGCTAACCCCCATGGACCCAAAAGAGTATGGGTACCAAAATTCACCCCTATTGTATTTGATATACGTGTGGGCTCTCACATGACGTGAGAGGCGTTGGTGCCTTGAGGTGAATGCGTTTTGAGCTAAACAGTGACTATTTTGGATGCATCACTTTCAAGGAGAGTTTGGTGGGAGGACCACCATGGTTTGGAGACATAGAGATGCTCCCTCTTGGTTTTGGTAACTATCTCTTACTCCCATTTAGTTTACATGCTTTCATTTATTGATTTTTAGCATGTTTTGATGTTTCATGATTAATATGTTAATTGCCATGATTAGATATGTGATATACATATGTAGTATTTTTGAGATAACCCATGTTCTATATGAATTCATATTTTTGTCTTCTCACACTTGTTTAGCTATTGTGTATATCATAGATCTAAGACATGTGCATTTACATAATGATCTTATTGACTTATGTTTTGTTTTATGCTTCATGACTTGATTACATGTTTAAGATGTAGTTTTCATTAAAACTTGTGTCGATACTTGTACAACTAGTGAGCCACAAATTGATTATTATATGTTTGTGCTTGATTGCTCATTTGTACCCATTAGATGTACTAGTATAGCCTAGTTTTGATGATTCATGCATTTTGACTTGTATTCCCTATTTTTGGACATGTTTTTTTTCATGATGATATGTTTTAGCTTCATGTATATGTTAATTTTGTCAAAACTATTGAATATATATGTATAACCTTGAGTCATTTGCGTTTCATGCAAAATTTCTTTATGGACTCATTTGTGTTTGGATATGTATGTATACTTCTAGTTTAGACAAAACATACATATGCCTTGAAGTTAGTATTGTTTTAATGAAAATAAAATTTTGATGATTCTCACGTTTATAAAGGAATGTCACATTGAGCTTTATTGCCTATTCTCATGATTTTATGATTACATGATTCTTACACTCACATTACTTGACGTTTTCTCATGACTTTATTTTCATGAGTATGATATGTGCTTTATAGACTTTGAGTGTTGATGGTCGTGTGACTTATAATTTTTCATGAAACATATTCTTGTTTTATTCCTTTCTTGAATGATTTCGTACTAGTTTTCAAGTCTTTCATAAAAAGTTGTGTATTTCTTCATTTTGGTAGAGTTTTTCAAACATGTTATATTTTCAAATTCTATTTTTGAAAACCCCTACCCATCTAAGGGTGGTTGGATGGGCGATCATACCTTGTATGCTCAAACTGAAAATTATTTTAACATGTGCATGAATAGGGTGGTCTTTATGAGTTATACAGTTGATCCTCATTGTGTTTTTCAATTGGTATCACAATTGATATTTATTTTATATACTCATATTTGTTTCTATATATGTATGCTTCAACTTCAAATAGTAGCAATTTTGATTGGTATTTAACTTTTCATATATATATATATATATGTGTGTGTGTGTTTTGATTGTGCTTACTATATCTCTATATCTTTAAGCACAAATTTGGTTATGCTAAGTTTGATTTAGTCCTTAATGATAATTATTTTTTAATTGGTATCTTATACAAGCTTATGCATCGTTTTCATTAGTATTTCATAAAGGGGGAGAAATTCATGTTGTACCTTTCAATCGGTTTTGTTTACAATTAGTATCGTACTCCCACTCTTCATGTTGAAAAATGATATTTGTAAATTGATATTTTAGTTTTCAATTGATTTCCTACGCTCCTAATGAAAAATATTTTCATTTGATATATGTTTCATTTTCAATATCGGTATCAAGAATATTAAATTGATATTATTCTCTATTTGGTATCTTTATTGCAAAATGATTTTAGTGTTTAACCAAAAAGGATTGGTTTATATTTTTCATTTGGTATCAATACTTACAATATATATATTCTTACAATTGGTATCAAAAGTGTAAAATATTTTCAATTGGTACTAATTTTTACAATTGGTATAAAGATTTCCTATATATTTATATCTTTCAATTGGTATCAAAATTTTTGTTAGTTTCTTCAAAATGTTTAGTTTATTTTCAATTGGTATCATAAATTGGTATCATGATATTTTGATGTATACCTTTATACTAAATTGATATATTTTTCAATTGGTATCATAATGTTTTGATTTGTATTGCTTATATGCAAGGGAAGCTGAACATCTTCTCTATATATATTCATGTTGAGTGTATCTCATATTGAGGAGTTTGACCGCTCTTCTTTATGTCTTACACGTGTGTAGAGGGAGCTTCACATCTCCTTTTATACATTGTATATTATGCTTTATGTGGTTAGGGTTTAGTCATCTCTTTTCATATAAATGCATGTATGCAGAGGAGTTAACTTCACGTCTCTCCTCTTCATGAATGTATATAGCATATATACATTTATTGTTTGATTTATGCAAAAAGGGAGAAAAATATTATTTATGCCCTTTATTATTTGTACCCCTTTGTTGATGAATTGACAAAAAGGGGAAGAGATAATTTAGAGTTTTATATATGCATGTTTACTTCAGTTTTATATATGCATGTTTGTTTAATTTGTTATCTTTTACCATTGGTATCAAGAGCATCTTTTGTTGGTATCAAGAGCAGCATTTTTTAAGAACATTTTTATTTTAAAATTGGTATCAAGAGCATGTTTATTTCATTGGTATCAAAGATCATGTTTATTATATCATGTTTATGCATATTTATGTTGAGCATTCACTGCATATCTTTATTGTTTATTGCTATGCATGAGTTAAGGGGGAGCTTCTATGAAGCTTAAATTTAATCCATGCATATATAACTCCATGAGTTTTGTCATCATCAAAAAGGGGGAGATTGTTGGCCCAGAGGCCCTTCACTCTAATTTTGATGATGATTAACTCATATAGTTATATTTTACTACTAATCTTGTGATATTTAGTTTCAGATATTAGATCAAGATATTAGTAGGTGATTAGCTTCAACAAAGGTGTTTTGGAGCTTTCACATGTTGATTCAAGAGCTCGAGCGTCAAGATCGCATCTAGCACTCGGTGGAGTCAAGCTCGTTGGATCGCGTTTTGATCGAGTCGGCTTGGAGATAAGAAGACTTCGGTATTGTGTTTAGTTTAGTTTGTTTAGATCATTGTAAAGATTAGATAGTGTTGATATGCTCAAGTTCACAATACACATACAAGTTTAAAGTTTCATGTTTTGGTTTTCGGTTTAACCGATCTTGATTTTCATGTCAAAAACATAGATATAAATCTTTATATGTATATTTGATTCTATCCATATACAATATGCTTCAAAGTTGTTTAAATATCATGTTTTTATATTTACATGTGTTTTGGAGAAAACAAATTTCCATTTCAAAAATTCAAGTTTTGGAAAATACGGTTTTTTATTTAAGGTAAATTTTCAAGAACACAAACATGCTTCAAATTTTTTGAAATATGTGTTGAATTTTTATCACACATATTTATATTTCAAAGATCTAATAAGAACTGATTTTTGTGGAATTTAAGTGATTTTATGAGATTTAATCAAAGTCAAAAACTCAAGTTTTCCATCCCTATATTATTGGACCAGGCTGTCTGCCGGTCGACCGGACCGGTCGACCGAGGCAGAAGTCGGTCGACCGACGTGCACAGAACGTGTACGCAGCCTAGGCTAGAGGCCGGTCGACTGGGTTAGTCGACCGCCAGAGAGCTTCTGCTCTCTAGAAATGGCCCCGGTCGACGGCAAAGAGCTTTGCTCTCTGTTTCCAGTCTCCGGTCGACCGGCCGGTCGACCGGTGGCTCAACGGTCATAATTATGACCGTTGGACGGTCGACCGAAGGGCAATCTGGGCTTTTCCAGATTGCAACGGGCAGATTTTTTGTGGGTCTATAAATTCCCACTTCTTGAGCTGATTTCAACAAGTTTTTAGAGAGCAAAATTTTCAATCTTTATAAGTGTTTTATAGCAAGTTTTTAAAAGAGTTTTGGGCGTAAAGATTTGATCTTTATTTGTTTTAAAAAGGGTTGGAAAAATCAATAAAAGGAGAAGTCTTTGGGATTAGTTTTTGATCTTCATTTCTATAACTATTTTAGTAGTTTTTTCAAGAGTTTTTCCTTGTGTTTTTGATTTCTAAATTCTTTATATTCTCACACTTGAGCTATCATATCTATCCTATCTATTAGGATCTAGTTTTGTGAGAAAGATTTGGTTTGTGGTTGTTGATACCACAAAGTATTGTAAACCTCTTTCATTTGAGATTGTTGGTATCCCTCTTTTGTAGAGGTGACTTGTGGAGGTTGTGCTAGTATCCCTCTAAGTGTAGAGGTGATTATTGGAGTGTTGGATAAGTGCCTTATCCCTCAAGTGTGAGGTGATTGTGGTTGTGTGGCTTTGAGCCTAATCTCTCTTTTGTGAGGTTGATTGTTGTTTGGCTAAGTGCCCAGCCCTCTAAGTGTAGAGGTGATTTGTGTTGTGCCTTGCCTTTAGTGAGAGGTTGTATTTGTTGAGAGAGGAGTTGTGTACTCTCAAGTTGTATTTACCCAAATCCTCAGTGGAGGTTCCCTGTGTGGGAAGTCCTGTGTGGACGATTTAGTGAAAATCCTTCTGTGTGAAGGCGGAGACGTAGAGCTGGGTGCTCGAACCTCGAAACATATCTTTATGTTTGCATTTGATCCACTATCTCTTACTCTCTCTTATATTATGCATTGATTTATATTGTGCATATCATATACATACTTGGTTTGTTTGTGTGCCATACTTGTGTTAAACCAAGAGAGCTTCATATAGCACCTCAACTCTTATTCAGAGGAAGTAAGAGGAGTTAGTCCAGAGCCCTTCACCGAGAATTCGGCTACACGCTTTGGTTACACTAAGTGTGTTGCAATTAGTTTTTAAATTTCGCATTATTTGTCACTAGATTAGCCTTACACCTATTCATCCCCTCTAGGTGTACTTTCAATGAAAACATTGTGGCAGTCGACAGGCCTATCGACTACACACAAGGGGTGGTCAATAGGCCTATCGACTGTATTCAACAAAGAAGAAATTTTGACAGGCAGCAAAAGACTATCAACAGGCCTGTTGACAGCTTGTTGGGGTCTATCGACTGCTAGAGGTCAGAATCAAATTCAGGTTTCTTTTTCAGGCGCATTCAGTTTCTTTTCTAGTGAATCTGAATAGAACTCAAATTTTATTCATTGAAAGATGTGTTTCTAAAAATAAAGGGTCTAGAATTGTTCTAGATTAAGGAAATCAAGTCCTATAAGGATTGATTAAGTTCTTCAAGCATCTGACGGTTACGATCATCTAATAGTTCGAATATGGTTTGTAATGTAAAACTTTATAAATAAAAGTTGTAACCTAGTCTGTAACAAAGGAGAATAAAGAAAACCAATGCAAAGGGAGGAGCAGGTGACGATGCAAAGATAGAAGAAATACTCTTGTAATCTCGAGAGATTCAAGGGAAAGGTGAATACTCTTATGGGAATCAAGAAAATGTTAGACCTCTTGTACCAAATTTATTAATAAAACTCTCTCAAATTCTCTCCCCATGGACGTAGGTTAAGTTTGGGTCGAACCACGTTAAATTCTCGTGTTCTTTTCTACTCTTTTATCTTGGTATTGTTAGTTTACTCTACAATAATTTTCTTTTGCAAGTATTATATATTGTCACGATTTTGCAACGTCAATCATGATCCTGGGCATGCACAACAGTTGCTGTCATAACCCGATTATTAGTGTAGTCTTAACAAATGTATCAGTGTTGTCATGTCACAACAGCCTATACGAATATACTTGTCATTTTTATTTTCTTCCATCAAGAAAAAAACTAAGGATGTGAAGTAGGCAAGAAGTCGAGAAAGGATAAAGTTTGGGCATTCTTCTCATCTAAGTGTCAAGGGATTATCGTGTTCAAACGATTTAACATGGCTGAAGGTACAATTTTTTACTCTTGTTTTATATCTGCATGAGATTAATTTACATACAACATACTATTAAACAGTTGATTCAAGTTTTATTATCAACATTAGAAATTTGATTTCTAGATTTTGGTATCAGAGCATGGGGTTATGATTATTTAATTTAGAATTGTCTTCTAGGTTATGTGGATGTTTCAATATTCATATAATGTTTCGTTTCTTTAAATCATGGATCATATTCATTTTATAAGTAGAGAAATTCATGATTATATTCTCTTTATGTTTTTAATCATACTTATAAGTTTTTTCATTGTAGTTATAAAGAACATTGACATATAGTTCTTCGTATATTTATGAGCTGCAAACTTGTGTTTGGCTATACCTTTCAGACTTTTCAGTCTTCATTATTGAATAGATACTCTTAATCTATATACTGTTGCATTCGTATTGAAATCTAGTTTCTAATGCGTTTGATATAGTTTAATCAGATCTATGTATCGAGAGATAAAACCGAAATGCTATAGAGTGCGTAGATATCTTAATATATAGGTTTATAGAGTGGCCACAACATTCATGTATCCTATATATTGGTTGATATATTGAACATGTTAAAAAGAAAAAAAATGTGTTTAATTTTTATGAATATCTACCTTGTTCACAGGAAAGTAGATATTTGAAGAGATTAAATAGATTGAGATAGTAAGTTGGATACTTGTAAAAACTGAATTCCTATGTCCGTAGCCATTGTTTTCTTCTTTATCGAATCTAACTCCACTAGTCTTAAATAAATATATTACAAAAAAATTTATGTATGCTAGTACCTTTACCTACAGAAAAGTTTAAATTCATAAGTGAAATATATGGTGTATTACTTTCAATAAAGTTAAATTGCCATGGTTTTAATTTTTTTGCTTCAATTTATGATATGTAGTGATACTTGTTTTAGTTATTACTGATATTCCCATGTTATGTGGCGACAGTTTTCAGATTAGAAAGATAAAATCCTTCTTAAGTTAGGCTGTATGGATATAAATTTGACACTTTGTGAGGAGGCTCCCTCTGTTCTTATGGAGTCTTTGAGTCCAAATGATAAGATTGCTTATGCTAAAAGGGAGTGACCAAATCACATTAGCTTGATGCTCATAAAGGGCGATGTCAGTAGGAATATTAGAGGTTCTATTCCTGATTGTGATAAGGCAAAAAAGTTTATAAAGGCTGTTAAGAAGCAATTCAGTGACCTGTGACAAGGCATTAGCCACAATTTTGATTCAGAAACTTACAAATATGAAGTATGACCCCTCAAAAGTTGTCCATGTGCATATAATGCAATTAAGAAATATTACTTCTCAGTTGAAGTCCCTTTAGATCGAGATGTTGGAGACATTTCTAGTGCACTTTACATTGTCTTCTCTTCCCTTGTAGTATGGTCCATTTAAAATATCATACAACATACATAAGGATAATTTGTCAGTAAATGAACTTTTAACTATATGTGTTCAGGAAGAGAAAAAACTTACGCATGATATTCTGGTAAAAGTGAATATGACAACTCATGAAAAAGGTAGTGCATCTAAAGGCACTAAATAATATGATCTGTCTTAGGTTAAGGGAAAACAACCTATGAAGGTCAAGAATAATATGCTCGTATCCAAAAAGAAAGGCTACGTGAAGAAAGATTGCCTAAATTATAGAAATGGTTGTTGAAGATAGGTAATCTCATTTCATTTGTCTGTTATGAGTCTAATTCAGTCATTTTTCTAATAATACTTGGTAGATTGACTCTGTTTCTTCAATTCATGTTGTCAATACTATGCAGGGTTTTCTCACCTAAAGAAAACCAATGTGAAGTGACTTGGGCATCTATTCAAAAAATGGGATGCGCTCAATAGTTGAGGCTGTGGGGACTTATATGCTTATTTTAAAATCTGGCTATGTAACTGATTTAAAAAATATTTTCTATGTACCTTCATTTTACAGAAATTTGATTTCTGTATCAAAACTATGTCGTCATTCAAAGTGTGTACTAACTTTTTATAGTATTGGTTTTCAATTAAATAAAAATAATTATTGTGTTGGTTCTGAAAATTTGATTGATGATTTAGACAAGCTGGATTTGGATTTAAATTTTGAAAATAACTTATTGTCCCTAAATGTTTAAAATGTTGGCAATAAAAGATGTATTGTTGAGGAAAACTCTTTCAGATTATGGCATGAAAGATTGGGCCAGCCATATATCTGTTAAAAGAATAAGGAGATTGGTAAATCAAGGAGTTCTTCATAACCTAGATTTTACTGATCTCAGTATTTGTGTGGATTGCATAAAGGAAAAGCAAACGAACAATACTAGTAAAGATTCTAAAAGGAGTTCTGAATGTCTTGAAATCATATGCACGAATATCTGGAGACCCATCCTACCCTTTGCTTGAATGGTTAGAGATATTACATCTCTTTTATTGGTGATCATTCAAGATACATGTATCTCTATCTTTTAAATGATAAGCTAAAGCAATAGATGCTTTCAAATCATATAAGACTGAGATAGAGAAACAGAAAGACAAGAAAATAAATATTTTAAGATCAGATAAGGATGGTGAGTATTATGAGAGGTATATTGAAAAAAAAAATGCTAGGTCCATTTGCTAAGTTCCTTGAAGAAAAAGGTATTGTGGCCCAATACACAACGCCGGGCAACAATTCTGGGCACACCGCAGCAAAACAGTGTGGCCGAAAGTAAAATTAGGACTTTAATGGACATGGTGAAAAGTATGATTAGTAATGCTAATTTGCTATTATCCTTTTGGAGTGAAGCACTTAAAACATCCATGTATGTACTAAACAATGTTCCATCTAAGGCTGTCCAAAGACTCATTTTGAGACTTGGAAAGGATGAAAGCCAAGTTCAAATCATATGCATGTATGAGATTATCGGGCTGAGGTGAGGATTTATAATCCTCATATAAAGAAACTTGACCCAAGAACTGTAAATGGCTTTTTTATTGGGTATGCCATAAGTTCGAAATGATACAGGTTTTATTGTCCATCGCACACGCTGAAGATTGTAGAATCCAGGAATGCTAAGTTTCTTGACATTTCAGAGTTCAATGGGAGCAAACATCCTCCTAAAGTTGATTTGAGAAAATGCAAAAATCTTATTCATCTTTTAAGGTAAATGAGTTGAATATTCTTTCACTAGTTATGCCTAACCAAATATATAAACTGCTAGGCATACCGGATTAAGTTAAAGAACAATCGATTTCAAGATGAATCACTACAGGATGGTCCTATGCATGAAGAGCTTGAACCACTCCATGAAGAAGATGTCATCCAAAATCAAGAAATTTGGATGAAGCTGCTGGACCAAGGAGATCTTCGAGAAAAAGAAACTTGACTATTTCTAATGATAATGTTGTTTACTTTCAGTAGTCTGAGTTTGATCTCGAACCTAAGAATGACCCAAATACATTTTCACAAGCAATGAAAGAAGAGAATTCTGGCTTATGGTATGTTGCCATGAAAGAAGAACTGGAATCCACAGCAAAGAATCAAGTTTGAGAACTCATTGGATTACCTAAAGGAGCTTCAATTGTTAGTTTTGGTTGTTGGTTATAAATGAGTTTACAAAACCAAACGAGACTCATCTGGTAATATTGAACGATATAAAGCTAGACTTGTTGCTAAGAATTTTACTCAAAAGGAAGGCATTGATTACCATGAGACTTTCTCTCCAGTTTCTAAGAAAGATTCATTTGGAATTATTACGGTATTGAGAACTCATATGGATCTTTAGTTGTATCAAATGGATGTGAAAATGACATTTTTGAACAGGGATCTTGAAAAGGAAGTATACATGAAGCAGTCAGAAGGATTTCTCTTAAGCAGGAAGGTCAATTATTTTGTAAGCTTAAGAAGTCAATACATGAATTAAAACAAGCATCCCGTTAGTGTCATATAAAGTTCCATAACGATTTTATCTCATATGTTTTTATTGAGAATGTTGTGGATGAATGCATATATGTTAAAGTGAGTGGGAGTAATTTCATTCTTTTGGTCCTATATTTAGATGACATATTGCTTGCAAGTAACAATCTTGACTTATTACATGAGACAAAAGGTTTTCTATCTCAAAATTTTGAAATGAAAGATATGGATGAAACCTCTTATATCATTGACATAGAGATTCACAAAGATAGATCTCACAATACTCTTGGACTATCTCAGAAGGCTTACATTGAGAAAGTTTTGGTAGATTTTGAATGTCGGATTGCACTCCTAAGGATTCACGTATTGTTAAAGGTGTTATGTTCAATTTGACCCAATGTGCACTCCTAAGGATTCACCTATTGTTAAAGGTGTTATGATGAATTTGAACCAATGTCCAAAGAGTGATGCAGAGTTAAAATAAATGAAAATTGTTCCATATGGTTCTACAATAGGCAGTCTTATGTATGCAATTATATGTACAGGACCGGATATTGCCTACGTTGTGGAAATGTTAGATATATATCAAAATAATCCTAGTATGGCACAATGGAAAAGTTCCAAGAGGGTTATGAGATATTTACAAGTAAAGATTTTAGGCTCACCTATAACCATTCTGATAGTTTGGAATTGATTGGATATACGGATTCGGATTGGGCCGGGTGCACGGATATAAGAAAGTCTACTTCTGGATTCATTTTATTCCTAGCTGGAGGTGTTGAAACTTGGAGAAGTCTGAAGCAAATATTGTAGCATCCTCGACCGTGGAAGCAGAATATATAGATTGTTTTGAGGCATCATCACACGCATCATAGTTAATGAATTTTGTCACGACCCTTGAAGTTGTTGACATTGTGTCAAGGTCATTGCTGATCTATTTTGACAATGCCCATGCGGTGGCATTTGCTATGAACAACAACAATGAAAGTCGATCAAGCATCGACCTCAAATTTCATAAAGCTAAGGATCGAGTTCGTATCAGCTTGTGACTTTTGAGCATATAAGGACTGAGTCCATGATAACTGACCTTTTGACTAAAGCTCTCCCAGTTGCAATATTTAAGGATATATGGGCCTCTTTAAAGAATGACTGGATTGTGTCACTATTGTGTAACTTGTTATATATGTTTAGATCTATGTGTAGTGTTGACGCTCCAAAAAGACGAACTCCCAGATAGTTCTTCAACCGGTCTAAATGATGTCTAACTTGTCGACACTTCCAAAAGATAAGTTATAGACAGGCTGAAGACCTGTCTATCCCTGATAGACAAACCAGTGATTTGAACTCCGTTGATCCAGACAGTGAGCCAAATGTTATCTTCTGAAGAAAGCCCAAGAGGCTAACTCCCAGCTTTGCTGCAAGCTTTGTTTTAACTTCGCAGCAAGCTCAGATAGCTTCACTGCTAGCTCATTTCTTAGCTTCGCGTGAAGCTCTTTATAGCTCTGTTGAGAGCTATCTTTCAGCTCCGTTGTGGGCTCATAATCTAACTTCATTACAAGCTCAGTGCTACTTTCGCAGCAAGTTATCATTTAGCTCCGCTGTAGGATCATGTTTCAGCTTCACGTGAAGCTTCGCTCCGCTGTAGGCTTTTATGGTCATTTTTGACCAATTAAATCTCAGCACGAGATTAATGTGATTAAAATCAAATCAGGCTATTAATCATCATGGACTTTTCACTCCTCAAATCAGCTGAGAGAATCAGGAGAAAACCCTCAATCAGTTAGAGCAAATCAAGGGATTGGTGCAACAACCTGGAGTTAGCTGGCTGATTAACTCCACACAAAGGTTTCCAGCTTCTCTCAAGCTACAATTAGCTTCGCAGTGAAGCTATTTAGCTTGGGGCGAAGCAAGACTGACTAGATCAATCTGTTGATTTTTAGGAAGGGTTGTTAAACCTCATAAAGCCTATAAATAGCTATTGCTAGGCAGGCTAGAGGGCAGGCTGAAGATTTTGGGAGAGATTTCTGACTAATCTTTTTAGAGAAATTATTCTTTAAGCTTCCAAGCTCCTTCAGAGAACTTTACTTCTCTCTTTCAGGGTTCTATACCCTCACGATTTTCCTTTCTCAAAGAATTTTCAGAACCAGGCGAGAAGGAAATCCTTAAGCAGAAGACTTGAAGACTCAATCACTCGCACTGTCAATGGAACAAAGTGGTCGCGCGTTGACCAGACTTCCACTAGAGTACTTCCCCAGAAACTCTAGAAGAGAGCTCTTGTAATCTTATTTTTTTACTTGTAATTCTCTTCGACTACTTGTATGTTTTCCCACACTAAAATCAAATGGAAAATAAGATGGTGACTCCGTTGGGGACTATCTTTTTCAATAAAAAGAAGATGACGTCCAAATTAGGTCAAAACTGACCTGTCGGTCGACCGCCCGGTCGACCGAACAATAGTCAGATTTCTGACCGTTGGGGCTGTCAGTCGATCAGTCGATCGACTGCCCCAAGGCAAATTGCCTGTCAGTTGATCGCCCTGTCGACCGAGGCCAGAACCAGAGAGTGAACTCTTTGGTCAGTTGATCGGGGCTATTTCCAGAGAGCAGACTTCTGGAACGGTCGACCGCCCGGTCGACAGCTAAAGCCTGTGCACGTCGGTCGACCGTTAGCAGCCCAAAAATCAGGATTATAGGGTTTGAAAACTTGGTCTTTTAATACCTATAAAATCCCATAAAATCATATAAAATTCACAAAAATAAGTTCTTATAATTATTTGAAGAACAAATATGTGACTAAAATTCAACACATATTTCAAACAAAATTTGAACTATTTTTGTGATATGAAAATTTAGCTTTAAACCAAAAACGGTATTTTTCAAAACTTGAATTTTGAAATGAAAATCCGTTTTCTCCAAAACTTGTATAAATATAAAAACATGATATAGAAACACTTTTGAAGCATATTGTGTATGGATGGAATTCAATAAACATATAAAAGATATATCTATGTTTTTTTGACATAAAATCCCAAAACTAAGTTTTGTTAAAAATAAAACTTGAAAACATGAACTAGATATACATCAAGGTAAGTTTTTAGACAATGTGAACTAAACAATGTATATGGATGAATCCACTATACATATAAACCATATAAACTTCTTTTAATTCTATCTATTCATGAAAACGATAAATGTATACTTGAAAACCCGAAAACAAAACTATTTAAACTTGTGCGTGTGAACTTGAGCATATCAACACTAGTCAATCTTACACAAGATCTAAAAACAAAAAAAAAACAAAACAAACCGAAGTCTTCTTGTAGAACTCCTTCTCTAAGCCAACTCGGTCTAAACACGATCAAATGAGCTTGACTCCAACCGAGTGCTAAATGCTATCTTGACGTGCGAGCTCTTGAATCATCATGTGTTAGCTCCAAAACTTGACATTGAATCCTTTGTTGAAGCTAATCACCTACTAAGATCTTGATCAATATCTGAAACTTTTTAAACACAAGATTATTAGCAAACTAACCTTCATAAGTTAGTCATCATCAAAATTAAGGTGAAAAGCCTCTGGGTCAACAATCTCCCCCTTTTTGATGATGACAAAACTTATAAGGTTATATATGCATAGATTAAGAATAAGTTTTATAGAAGCTCCCCATTAACTTATGCATAATCAATAAACATAAAAAGGTATGCAATTTGCTCAAGATACCAATAAAAAAACAGATATATATATATATATATATATATATATATATATATATATATATATATATATATATATATAATAAAACATGCATATATAAACCTAAATCTTTCTCCCCCTTCTTGTCACTCGTCAACAAAGAGATGAAGACAATCAAATAATACCAACAAAATATATTTTGAAAAAAAAATTTTGATACAAATAATAAACAATCAATTGAAAGAAACCAATTGAAAGTAAAACAATCTTTTTACAAATTAAAAATTATACATTCTTTTTATCAATTGATACCAATAGAAAGGCATGATACCAATTGAAAGTAAAAACTAAATTTTTTTAGGGAAACACTAAAACCATTATGTAATATAGATACCAAATTGAGAATAATACCAATTTAAAATTATTGATACCAATATTAAAAATGTCAGCATATACTGAAACAAATTATTTTTCATCATAAATAGTGGGAGTAAGATACCAATTGAAAATAAAACCAAGTGAAACAAGGATTTTTCTTCCTCTTTATGAAATACCAATAAAAATAATGCATAAGCTCGTATATGATACCAATTAAAAAACAATTGATATTAAGGACTAAATCAATCTTAGTAAGAAATAATTTAGGCTTAACAATGTATGGACATGTATGTTTAAAGCACAAGAAAAATATTTATATGTATGTATCAGAGCAAAATAATTTAGATATGATCCATACAAAAAAAACATGAGTATACAAAATGAATTTTCAATTAAAAATCATGTATATCTCATAACTAAACTACATTTTGATATCAATTGTAAGTGAAACATGAAGTACATTTTAATACCAAAAAAATATCAATTAAAACCAATGCATAAGCTTGTAGATATACCAATAAACATTTAGAATTAAATCAAACTTTGCATAAACCTTTTGTGCTTAAATAAAATATATAGCATTGCAAAATAAGCACAATCAAATCATATATATGTATGTATGAAAATGAAAATACCACTTAAAATTTGGTGTATACATATATAGGAAAACAAAATATGAGTATACAAAAGGAATTTCATTGAAATCATGTATATCTCATAACTACCACCCTATTTATGCACATGTTTGAAAGATATTCAATAAGGTACACAAGGCATGGTCGCCCAACCATCCGCCCTTAGGTTGGTAAGGATTTTTAAAAATATGTTTGAAAGTATTATAACATATTTGAAAACTCTACCAATTGAAGAATAACGAAACGAGTTTTAAGATAGTTTTAAAAATAGTACGAAATCCTTCTAGTAAAAATTAAAATAAATATATTCCATGAAAGAATGCTTGATATACAATAATCGACACTCAAGGTCTATAAAGCATAAAGATTCTCAAGAATCCAAAATGATGAGTAAACAAAATATGTCGAATGTACAAAAATCATATAATCAACTAAATCATGAAAATAAGACATTGAAGCTCAATTGAAATTTCTTTTATAAAAAAGAAAATCTTCGAAACATAAGAAATTCTATTTTTATCAAAAACGAAACAAGCTTCAAGGTATATATATATTTTGTCGAAACTAAAAGTATACATACATATCCCAAACATAAATAGTCCTTAATAGAATTTTGCATGAAACAAAATGACTCTAGGATATAGGTGTATATCTATTAGTTATAGATAAAATTAATATATACATGAAGCAAAACACGAAAATATGTACAAAAATAGGGAAAACAAGTAAAGATGTAAGAATCATCAAAACTGAAATATACAAGTCCATGTAATGAGTACAAATGAGCAATGAAACATAAGTATATAATAATCAAATGTGGCTCACTAGTTGTACAAGTATAAACACAATTTTTAATAAAAGTTACATCTACACATGTAATCAAAACATGAAGCATATAAACACAAACAAAACATGATCATTAGGTTAAATACACATGCTATTTGAATTAGGATATACATATTAGTTAAACAATAATAAGAACACAAAAATATGAATTCATTTAACATGGGTGTATCACTAAGATTATCTATGTATATCACAAGTTTGATAGGCATTGTATTTAAACATAATGAGCATGAAAACCATTAATGCTAAAATTCAACATTAATGCATATACAATATAAGGAGTTAGAGATAGTTTCCAGAATTAATGAACCAATCTCTAGGTCTACCAAATATCCCTTGAAAGTGATGCATCCAAAAATATGATCTTTATGCTCGGATCGCATCCACCATCAAGGCACTAAACCCTCACATCAAGTGAGAGCCCACACATATATTAAATACAATAGAGGTGAATTTTAGTACCCACACTTTCTTGGATCCATGAGCATTAGCACCTTTCCTAACCCAAACAAATTTATTTGCAAAATTTGAAACATTTATTTTATCATAATAAAATTTTGTAAGGTGACCCGTACGTCCACAATGTGTACAAGTGTACACATGAGCATACATAAAATCATGTGTGTGAGCATGATGAGCATATGTATGTCGTAAAGGGTATGCATGAATATGTGATGCATGTTTCTTGCGAAGCATGAATTCCAACTGTGTGTGGTTTATGGCACAATGGCTCAAAGTGGAGCCCAAACAATCTACACTTTTTTTCAACATGCAAATATCATTTTCAATTATTGAATAAAAAATAGAGCATGCATTCTTATCAATAGAGGGTATAACAATGAAATCATGACAAGAATGAGAAGCCAAATCATTTTTCAAAGAAATATTTTCATTTGAATTCAATTCTTTTGAAATCAAAGCAATTTATTTTTCAAAGAATTGTTATCTTTCAAAACCAAATTGAGTTTTGAAGATAAAATCTCATTATTCTTTAAAACATCATCATAATCGTTTTTATTCTTTAAAATTTTATTTCTTTTAAAGCGAGATCAAGTTGGGTTTTCAATGAGTCCCTTTCATTTGAAATCTCAACCCTTTCTTGTAAAATCATGTTGAGCTTTGAAAACATGTTTTTATTTTCTTCTTTTAAATCAAAAGTTTTCTTTTTCAAAAGTTTATATTTATTTAACAAGTATTCACAAAATAATGAAAGTTCTTCATTTAAAGCATGGGCATCCATAGCATTATCATCACATGAAGAAGTAGCACTATCATCTAGTTGAGTGTCCGATTTTACCTCAAGGGAGCAAATCCCTTGGACCATGAAGCAAGCTTGGTCGGACTCATCTCTGCTAAATTCTTTCTCAAAACATGTGCCGTTTGTATCTTGGGAGAAGTCAATATGTTCTACACTGAAAATGCGGAATCACAATGAGAAATAATAGAAAGATCATCTTTACTTAGTGTGTGCCTAAGTGCCTCTAAGGCTCGTGTATTAGGCTCAATGTACTTGTCATTATCAAGAGAGGATTTCTTGGTAGTTGTAAGATAAACATGCAATCTTAGGGCTTTAAGATATGCACTCATCTTAAATATTCACATATCGATGTTGGAAACATTATACATGGGGGGGGGGCAAGAAAATCTATGTGTATAAAAAATATGTGTGCAAACGCAAATCAAGGTTATCTATCCAAGGATCTCACTCCTAGGTGGATAAACTGAATATAAGGAGAGTAGGCTCTGATACTAATTGAAATATACCTAGAGGGGGGTGAATGAGTGTACTTACTAATTTAGGACAAATAATGTGGAATTTAAAATTTAATTGCAAACATACTATGTGTAACCAAGAGTGAGCTCGAATTTCCCGTGAAGAGCTCTAGAACCACTCCTCTATGATTCCTCTAGATTAAGAGTTGATGTGCTTTAATAAGCTCTCTTGGTTGAACACATGTGTGAGCACACACAAACAATATCTAGCATATGAATATGAACAATGTAAAGTAATACAAGATACAAGAGAGATAGAGTTGAGAGATAGTGGATCAAATGCAAACACCAAGATATGTTTCAAGATTCGAGCACTGCTCTATGTCCCCGCCTTCACACAGAAGAATTTTCACTATGTCCACACAGGTCCACAAAGGGACCTCCACTGAGGAATTACAACTTAATACCTGGAGTACACAACTCCTCTCTCTAACACAAACACCTCTACACAAGAGGCAAGGCATGAGCCAAAACAAAAAAAGTTTACAACTTGGTGATCCAATGATCACAAACTCTCTCTTGGTGATCTTGAAAGGTCACAAACAATTTTTCTCACAAAAACAAGATCCTATAGATAGGTATTGAATTGATAGCTCAAGTGTGAGAAAAATAAAGTATTTTGGAAAAGAAAACACATAGAAAAACTCTTGGGAAAAACTGCTTAATAGATAAAGAAATGAAAAACAAAACTAGAATTTCTAAATATAGATTTTCTTTGATTTTTCAAAAACTTTGAAACAAATAAAGATAAGAGAATTTTTGGCACAAAAACTTGTTTTAAAAACTTGCTGAAAAACCTTAAGAAGATGGGAAAAATTGCTCTAAATATCTTAGTTAAAATTAGTCTCAAAGGACTCATATTTATAGGGTCTGAAAATATAGCCATTGGGGTCCAGATCAGGTCAAAACTGACCTGTCGGTCGATCACTCAGTCGACCGGCCAACGGTCAGATTTCTGACTGTTGGGGCTGTCGGTCAACTGGCCGGTCGACCACCCCAACGCAAATTGCCTGTCGGTCGACCGCCTGGTCGACTGAGGCCAGAACGAGAGAACAGACTCTCTGGTCGGTCGATTGGTCGGTCGATTGGGGCTATTTCCAGAGAGCAAACTCTGTGAAACGGTCAACCGCCCGGTCGATCACTCTAACCTGTGCACTTCTGTACACGTCGGTCGACCGGTCAGTCGACCGAGCCAGGCTTTGTTTGACCGGTCGATCGACGTTAGCAGCCCAAAAACAAGGGTTATAGGTTTGAAAACTTGGTCTTTTAATACCTACAAAATCCCATAAAATTACACAAAATCCACAAAAATAAGTTCTTATAAATATTTGAAGAACAAATATGTGGAGTAAAATTCAACACATATTTCAAATAATTTGAACTATTTTTGTGATATGAAAATTTAGCGTTAAGCCAAAAATAGTATATTCCAAAACTTTAATTTTGAAATGAAAATTTGTTTTCTCAAAAACTTATATACACACAAAAACATGATATAGAAATACTTTTGAAGCATATTGTGTATGGATAGAATCCAATACACATATAAAAGATATATCAATATTTTTTGACATAAAATTCCAAAACTAAGTTTTGTTAAAAACAAAACTTGAAACATGAACTAGATATACATCAAAGTAAGTTTTTAGACAATGTGAACTAAATAATGTATATGAATGAATCCACTATACATATCAATCATGTAATCTTCTTTTGATTCTAGCTATTCATGAAAATGATAAATGTGTACTTGAAAACTGAAAACAAAACCATTTAAACTTGTGTGTGTGCGCGTAAATTTGAGCATATCAACATTGGTCTATCTTTACACAAGATTTAAAAATAAAAATAAACTAAACAAACTGAAATCTTCTTTTAGAATTCCTTCTCTAAGCTGACTCAATCCAAACACGATCTAAATGAGCTTGACTCTAAGCGAGTGCTAGATGCTATCTTGACGTGCGAGCTCTTGAATCATCGTGTGTTAGCTCTAAAACTTGACTTTGAATCCTTTATTGAAGCTAATCACCTACTAAGATCTTGATCAATATCTAAAACTGATTAAATACAAGATCATTAGCAAACTAACCTTCATAAGTTAGTCATAAACAAAATTAAGGTGAAAGGCCTCTGGGTCAACTCTAACCACTGTCGAAAAAAAAAGTCTCTGATGAGACTAAGAAGGCCATCCGCAGGCCTAAATCAGCTTCATGCGAAGCTCCACAAACTTCTTTGAAGTCTGTCTTAGTCTTAATAGAAACCCAAGTTACTTCGAGGCAACATCTGCGCACGAAGATAAAACAGCCTCTAAGGCTATCTAGATTGCAAAGTTCAGCTCAGCAGCCTCATGTGAGGCTAAAAGTTCTCTGATTTTAGCTTCTGAAGAAACTTGTAAAGTCTCTGGCTGCGAGACTACTTTAGCTCTGCTCAGAGCTCATCCTCGCTTCTCCCGCGAAGCTAAAGGTGAAGCACCCATCGGTTCTAAAAGCGAAGCTGCGGTGGCTCCACTCTAGCTGAAGGAACTCTTAGCTGCGAAGCTAGAGTTGAAGCACCTCTAGTGCTAACAGCTAAGTTACTTCGCTTCAAAATAGAGCATTTCTCAACAGTCCTAAAGTACCAAGTGCTCACATAGCTTTGCCTTGCGGCAAAGCTATGACTTCAGCCAAATCAAGGCTCATCAGAGCACAGCTTCGCCTCATGGCAAAGCTATAACTTTAGCCAAATCAAGGCTCATTAGATCCTATAAGGCTAAGTCTAGGGTTAAGCCTAAGACTTTTTAGCCCATCAGGGCTAACCTCCAGCTCCACGAGTCTCCGTGTTGGATCATTTGGGTTCGATCAACACATACCTGCGAGAATTTCTGAGCCATAAGAGAAAGTCTAACTCTGAAGAACAAGCTTACATCTCACCGTCCCAGTGCGAATGAGTAGGGTGCCAACTTGTGACATTTTATTCCGCTAAGTGTTGTCTAGGGTAATCTCCGCAACATCTCCTCCAAATCAACCATCGATATTCGATCGGTTTCAGCCCAGACCTCCGAAGAGCCCGGGACTAGGAGAAAGAGAAAGGCCAAAAAGTCTCACCTCGCTACAGCCTTTGTCAACATGACGAGTAAAGGAAGGGATCTGACGCTATCTCGAAGAGGGAGGCAAGGGGTTCACGCTCCCTCAGTTAGTTACCCGGATCCTGACTATAGCCCATGCTTAAGTCGGGTTCTGATTGAACCAGAGGGTACCTTTCGAGGTACCCGCTCTAGGGTGGAGATACCCTATAATTATTAACAACCTTCTTCTTTCACAAGCTCTATGTTGCCAGAACCACTGAAAAGCCTCTTACAGTGGTCAGGCGATGAAGGAGAAGCCAGCGACTATGCTTCCTCTGCCATGGTTAGCACAGAGCAAACAGGGACAGTGTCAGCTAACATGACCAACAATAACCATGATAATGATCTCCATCGGCGTATGGAGGCTCAAGAGCAAACTTTCAAAGCACAACAAGCGGCTTTAAATAATATTCAGTAAATATTGGTGCAACTCCTAAACAACCGGAACAATGATAAAATCACTTTTAGCAATCATGATGAGGAGGAGAATGCCGACATAGAACCCCCTAAGACTGAAAAGTAAAAAGGAAGTTCTACAATTAATGTCGATGTTATCAAAAGCATCCAACCTCAGATCGCATTCCTAACTCAAAGAGATGAGCTAAAGAAAGTAGGGATGATGCATCCTTACCCGTTGGAATGGGACTCAATTCCCTATCCACCAAAGTTCAAGCCACCTATGTTATGCATGAATGATGGAAAGAGCTCGCCGAATTAGCACATCTATTACTTTCGGTCACAAATCGGCAACTTGATAGATAATGATGTTGTCATGGCCAGACTATTCATCGGCACCCTTAAGGGGGTAGCCTTTGATTGATTCAGGAGCCTTCCAATGGCTTCATCAACTCTTGGGATAATTTGGAGACCCAGTTCCTTTCTCGATTTTACGAGGATTATACCGAGATGACCATGGATAACCTCCTCCTGCAAGTTTAGAAAGGAGGAGAATTCGTACGGGAATACATCGGGAGGTTTCACAATCTCCCTCTCATGTGCCCCGCAGGCATGCCCTTGCCCATGTTGCTTCAAACGTGCTGACACAACTTCCTCATACTGAGTAGAAGTTTATATGGAAGCCGTTAAAGCCAATACTTGAAAGGAGCTTGTCGAACAAGCAGAAATAGCTGAGAAATCAGTTAAAAAGTCCAAGCCCTCAGTGCCCAAAAATAAGTGGGGGTCAACACCAAGGGGCGAGATGCAGCCCAATCTTCCCAGTCTAAGGGGAAAGAAATCATGGCAGTTGAGTTATCTAGGGAAGCTCCACAAAAGAGGAAAAGGAGTGGCACTAGTAACAATCAAGAATTCAAGTTTCCACTGACACAATAATCGTTTAAAGATGAACAAGTGGTGACCATCTTCCACCTATTGCACAAAGGTAACAAGCTCAAGTTACCTGAAGTCCGGCGACCTGAAGAGATGGGACGTACAAACGATCCCAACTGCTACATATTCCATAGAATGGTGCATCATCCCACCAGCAGATACTTTGTCCTCAAAGATAAGACCAAAGCATTAGTGGGTGTTGGAGTTCTGACTCCCGCCAACATTGTGACTCTCAATTTTGGAACCTTCCCAAAGATGACGGTCCAAGACGGATTGACCCTAGTCTCTAAATCTAGACTGGATGTTATCAACCAATTGGCAGAAAAGTAGGAAGCTAAGGGCCTCATTCCACTGATGACAAAATCCAGAGAGATCATGTGGTTCTACCCAGATATCATCAAAGACGAGCAATGGGAATCCAGCAAGTCCAAGCTCAAAGGCAAGTCGTGTAACACTTTCTCTCTTACAACGGATGATGACACTGTGATTATAACTTCTTTTAGTGACTCGGAAGAAGAAAAGTCTGCCTTAGCGGCACAACTTGCTACCTAGCAGTCGACAGCCCCAGTTTGGAAGACCATACTTGTGACAGTACGACCAGACCCCTGACAAGACACAACAGCCAACGATGTCGGGAACAATTGCACCTATCCAGGCTTTGGCATCATCCCCACCGCTGGACAAAGGGAAGCAAAAGGAGGTCCGATTCGATAAATCATTGAAGAAGGATCCTTCCAAGGGCCTCAACACTCCTTTTCGATTCGACAGCTTGCCAATATTCTGGCTCGTATTACCCTATTGATTGAGTAAAACCTGCACAGAAAATACAGAATTTTAGAAATAAAGAATAAAAGTGCAAGGTTCTCAATTCTACTGTGATAGCATGTTGTTATACGGGTCATGATACACAAGGAGGAACTTGCATTAGAAGCGTATTGTAGGTTCTCTTTTAACTTAGAAAAATGGTTAAAAGTTATTCTAAGTTCTTTAAAAAAAAAAGAAAGAAAGCTATGTTAATTTGTAGAAAGTGGTAGATAGGAGAAGATAATGATTGTGAAAAATAGAAAACTTAGTTAAAGAAAAGAAATAAAAAGAGTAAAGAAAAGAGAGTTGGTGATTGGAAGTGATTTAAACTAATGAATTAAAAAAAGAAAGAAAATTAAAAAACTTACTTAACTCTTTGGCGCTTGCTTACCTTTGATCCGTTACACTGAAAGACCTTGGCTTAAAGACGATCGAAGTATGATAGATATGATCTTTCTCGTCCCATGCTAAACTAAGATATTAAAGTGCAAGCTAAAACTAATTTAGAAACCATCAGCATAAGCCATCAACGGCACATGCAAGGACAAGGCAAATTCGAGGCTATCGAAATCATTTGGATTTACAAGCTCCTCAGAGGAAAGTAGAAGAAAAACAAAAATGAAGAACAAGAAAAGTAAAAGAAGAACATAAAAGTGTAACTTTTAATTAAATAAAATAACATTAAAAGAAAGGAATAACACTTACACTAGTGTCACTCTCGCTACAACCTTCACTCTCATTCTCTCATGAAACTCTTCTCTCCTCTGAGTTACATAAAAAAAAATTACATGAAAAAAATTAAAACCTATGCTAAACTAGAACAATAACCTAGCCTAGAATCTATCTCTGTTGAATGTTACCCCTTTGCCTTCAAAAATGCAGGTATTTATAGCCAAAATTGGATAAGGAAGAGCGTACGAAGATCGGGGAAAATCTCTTGCCCAACAGAAAAGATCTCTGATAAGGTTAGAGATAAATTTTTGTTTATCCATAGATCTTTAGATTGTGTCTTATATCTTGAATCTTCTTAATATACATCCCAATTCTTTAGATATCCATTTGTATATTGATAGGGTTACATTTGGACTTCCGAATTTGCCTTTATCTCCTTGATTTTTTAAGATAACCAAATTGATTCTTCTAAATTCGATTTTAACTGTATTTATTTGGGTTTTTCTGCAATTAACCAAATAGATCCAAAATCAGAATTTAACTGTCTTTTATTTGGTGTTATCTTCTCTCCCTTCATTAAGACAAACCTACAAAATAAGACATTAAGACAAGAAATTAGCAGGATTTTTTATAAGATAGATGTAGGAATGTAATAATAGATCTGCATTAAATGTGTACAATCACACCCCCATACCTATCTTTTTTATTTTTCTTAAGAAAAATAAAGAAAAATAGAGTTAACCTAGTCTAACACACTTTCGTAGGAATCACTGTTACACTTAACATGTGCAACAAGCCATTAAACCTTTAGGTTACCCCTAGAGGACGAGTTTTATCTCGTAAAAGTTTTCAGTGGATTACACCAACAAAATCCGTAAAGAAAGAGAAATAAAGTGTTAGTATTTTGAAAAAATATTTTGAAAAGACGAGAAAATATTTGAAGTATTATTGTAAAAATTCAATTAATCTATAAGTCATAGGAACACCAAACTATTCATTCCTAAGCTTAGTCTCTATTCAAAAACTTGTTATCAATCAAGGTAAGAGTTAACTATATTTCTCATCTAGTCTATTATTTTATTTAAGTCATATGTACCTTTGTGACTGTGATATTTTGACTCGGGATTCTTTAACTCTAATTCTTATGCCTTTTTCATATTTTTGGTGGTAGTATCCCTTAGTTTTATTAGGCTGCCCATGTAACAAGTTATAGGTTGGTGACTCCCAAGCCGGACTGTCTTAGGGCACCGGGTGAGAAAACACCCCAAGGACTTAATTCTCGAGCAAACAAGGCCACAAAACTAAGGGTCTTTTATTTATAAGATGGATCACTTTTAGGCGTGAATACTTATGCTTTATGAGGCACAAATACCCAGCTTAATCAGAAGATTTTTGACACATATATATATATATATATATATATATATATATATATTTCTTTTCTTTTTCAAATTTTCTTCCTAACCCTATAAATCAAACAAATAATCTTATTTTGACCAAGTATAAGAAGTCCTAATTATGATTCTCCTATTTCCTTAAAATTAACTGAATTTCTTAAAAAAAAGGTCAAAAATTGTTTTTCTTTTCAAAAAGTTTTTTCAAAAGCAAAGAAAATGTTATATTTTTTCTTTTTTATAAATTAAAAAAAATCTATGTTATGTTAGAAACCTTCCCCCATACCTATCTCATGTATTATCCTCAATTTATGAGTGAATGCATATATGCATGAAAAAGATGAAAGGAAAGGAAAATGTTACCTCAAGGTGGTGGTTCTGGTGGTGATCGGATTGGGCAAAGTGTTGCTACCCAATCTAAATTACGTGGATTATCAAGGAACTCACATTTGACGACCTCTATTTTATTAACAGTATTACAACCCCGTAAGTGAATAGAATCATGCAAGACCCTAACATTAAAATCATCCCGGTTATATGACCAATTTTGGAATATCATCTCGGAGTCATTTTGTTCAATATCTAGGTCAAATAAAAGAATGTGATACAGTAGAGTAGTTGATTCGGGCTAAAAAAAGATAGGTTCGGGAACCAATACCGATTAGAAAAAAATTAATTTAAGTTTGAGAGTTAGTTGGGATTTAATAGTTGGTTCTAAATCAAAGAATTGAAGTTCATATTTATTTCCCATCAACGAAATGTGACTATCCAAAATAGGTGGTTCAGTTTCAAGATCTATGGATACGGAATCAATGTCGGCTCGGGAAATGGGTCCAAATCGGTTAAGGATATTGAAGTCAATATAAATTCAAAAATGGAAACTGAATTACAAGTTTGGGGATCAGGTTCACATTCACAGTAAAGTTCAATTTTATTGAATGAAAAACTTGCCAATTTGTCAAAAGTTTGAGAATTGTCAAGTTCAAGTTGGTATGAAGAAACTGAATCTTGGTTAAAGTCTCCAAGATGAAAATACACCTAGAGGGGTGTACTAGCTAATCTAATGATAATGATGCGGAATAAAAAACTATTAATGAAAATTAAAACTATTAAGCTAGACACACAAAGTATAACACAAGAGTGTAGCCGAATTCCCGATGAAGGGCTCTGGACTATCTCCTCAAGATTCCTCTAGATTAAGAGTTGAGGTACCGCTATGGCTCTAATGGTTGAATACAAGTGCGAGCAAACAATCCCAAGCATATATTCAATTAAGCACAAACATATCAAGCAGATAAAAGAGATAAACAATATAAGCATGCAAGATATAAACACAAGTGAGAGAGAGAGCAATCGCAAACACAGGAGATTTGTTTCGAGGTTCGAGCACCCTTTCTCTACGTCCCCGCCTTCAACACTATGAAGGATTTTCACTAAAAACGATCCCCCTGGATCACTCGGTGTCGCAACACCTACAACGAGTTCACACTAGAACTCCGGACCCGCAAGTTACTCACTTGTTCCCGCAAGAACAACATACGTAAGCATACTAGCTTACCGAGGCCGCACCTCTACACGAGCTCCCACAAGAACTCGAAAAAACATGAACCCGCAAGTTTGCCTCCTCAAATACAAATATGAACACTTGGTGATCTCTACACTTGGATCACCTAAAAACACTATCACAATAAATCTCCTATAAGATTGATAAAGCAATGGAAAGCTTAAGTATGTGTGAGAAAAACTAGGATAGAGATGTGATGAAAAACTCAAGAAAATCACTTTTAAAAACACTCTTGAATACTGTCCTTTTACTATGGAAGTATTAGCCTAAAACAAGTGGAGAAAATCTCTACAAGAGAGGGGGAAATTGGTTTTGAAACTCTCCAAAAATCTTGTCTAAAACAGCCCAAAACAGCCCCATATAAATAGGCTCCAAAAACTAGCCGTTAGAGGCAACTCAGCAGCAGATGCTGCTGTCGATCGACCGACTGGTCGACCGGCCAACAATCAAATTTCTGACCATTGCAGCCTACCGGTCGATCGCCTGGTCGATCGTGCCTAGGCTTTGACCTACCGATCAACCGCCCGGTTGATTGGGGCCAGATCCAGAGAGCAAAGCTCTCTAGACGGTCGACCGTGCGGTCGATCGGCCTTAGTTGTGCACGTTCTGTGCGCGTCGGTCGACCGCCCGGTCGACCGACTTCTGGCTCCGTCGACCGGTCGACCGACCGCCAGACAGCCTGGTCAGCAAACTTTTGGGATTAAAAACTTGGTCAAATAAATCCTTTTAAATTCTCATAAATTCACATAAAATCTAAAAAAATAGGTTCATTGAAATACTTTGATGTACAAACATGTGTAATAAAAAATAAACACACATTACAAATATTTTGAACCAATTTTGCGATATAGAAATTTTGCCTTAAACAAAAAAATCCGTATTTTTTAAAATCAAACTTTATTTTGAAAAATAATTTTTCCAAAACTTCTCCAAATACAAAAATAAGATATCTTAAACACTTTTGAAGCTTAGTATGTATGGATATGATTCAATACACATATAAAATGAAATAGCTATGTTTTTTACAATAAGCTCTAAATAAGTTTTGATAAATCCAAAACTAAACACATGATATAGAAACATCGAATAAGTTTTTCTAAACTTTTGAATCAACAATGTGCATGGATGAAATCCAAAACACATATAAACCATATAAACTCATTTTGATTAACTCTATTCATGAAACATAAAGATGTCTACTTTGAAGCTCATAAATCAAAACGGTATTTTCTAAAATCAAAACCATCTTTATGAAAACACACATAAATTTTGAACTCGAGCAATCCATAACTAATCTATCCTTTACACTTTATCTAAAAATAAATCTTAACACTTACACACATGACTCAAGTCTTCTTGAAAATCTTCTCTTGAAAATCTTCTTCTCCTTCTTGACTTGGTCCAAATCTTGATCCAATGAGATAGACTCCGCTTGAGTACTTGATGTAATCTTGATGTGCGAGTTCTTAAATCAACACGTGCTAGCTCCAAAACTTAACTTCGAATCCTTTGTTGAAGCTAAACACCTACTAAGATCTGAAACTTATTAAACACAAGATCATTAGTACTATAACTACATGATTTAATCATTATCAAAACTAGAGTGATGGGCCTTTAGGCCTACACAAGACACCATGATTTCTTGGTTCCTATCAATATGGCTAGAGCAATTAGAATTGGTCAAATATTGATAAGGAAAAGTTTCCTCTTCCTCATAAGCATTGTTCAATTGACTTATTAGTGCTTTTAACCGATTAAAGGAATTATTTTGGGACTGAATCATGGATTCTATACTCTTTCCTAAGTCAGTAGGTGCTTGTTCTTATTGTGGGACTTGAAAAATGGAGTAAGGATCTTGGATTTGAAAATTTTAATTTCAAGTCTTCTAGATTTTAAATTCGCCGCTCGAGCTCTTCTAAGGCTTCCATCCTCTTTTTTCAGTCAATTGGTTCTTCTATTAGTTATTCGATAAAAGGAGTATATGAAGCTGAATGCTGGTAAAGTTGTTGATAATATGACTTGGGGGAGTTGTATCCCCACTGACTCTGTAAAGAGTGGAGATGATGATTATTCTAGTCTTTGTTCATAATATTGGGACTGGGGCATATTTTGATTCGAATAAGACCAATCCGGTATACTTGGTTGATTAGATTTATGAAATGTCAGGTTGGTAATATCTGAGTCAAAAGAGGTCGGGGTGAAGTATGAATTACTACATGCATTGGAATTATTGTAATTATAATCCATATCACCAGGATATCAAAAACAAAAATAAAAACAAGTAAAATAAACAAACAAACTAATAAAACTCTCGCCTAAGTTAGGATAGACCTTAGGCCTAGATGACTCCTAACTGGTTAGACTATCCACCGGGGGTATATTATAGAATCTGACTACAAGTTAATTGGCCAGGTAGGGGCAAGACCAGTGGGAGGTAGCAGTGCCTAAGCAACGGACCTAATTATGCCAAACTATTGTTCTCTGGGGTTTTGCCTCTTAACCCTAACCTTTAACACTGATTTGATAAAGGTCAAATTCTAATAAACTTTTCTCTTAGGTCAGTCTCCTATTTAGTCCGAGATGTTACTAGGGCCAACGTCTACTCAATTTTAAGTTAGACTTGGGTTAGTGAGTAAGGAGATTGTTTGTGGGCTAAGGAAGGGTAATGACTTTCCCACCTTATCTTGTTTATAAAATAAGCCCTTAATTCAATTTAGTGCAGTATACAAGTATATAGTATAAGTAACACTTAAGCAATATGAATCACTCAAAATGTAATTCCTAATGCTACATGCTATGTTCACGTACCTTTGCTCCAACACTCTTCAACAGTAATGAAATGTAACGAATTAGACACGTGCCTAAATGTAAATCTAAATGTTTTTTAACATTTAAAAGCAATAATTTACTGTTGAGGTTAAAAAGTATGTACAGTAAGTTAAACATGAAAATAAATAGCTACAAAAACTTAAACTTTGCAATTCGACCAACCTGCAAAAAATACAGGTTAGTAGCTCACTCAGATTGCCGCGTTTGCACAATAAATCTAAGGGCTTCTAGGCTTTGCTTTCTTGAGCAGAGTCTAGGGCCATTTATATGTCAACTGTAGCAAAAGTTTTCTTGATGTCTCCTTCTGCACATAAGAACAGAGAAGAAAATTTTAACCTTTAAGTAAACTGAAAAAACTTACCGTCCCATACCCGGCAACGGGTAAAACCTGCACAGAAAATGCAGAATTTTAGAAATAAAGAATATAAATGCTAGTTTCTCAATTCTAACACGAAAGCAAGTGCCTATACGGGTCGTGATCCACAAGAAGGGACTTGCGATGAAAGCATGTTGTAAGTTCTCTTTTAATTTACAAAATTGGTTAAAAGTTCATCAAAGTTCTTAAAAAAGAAAAGAAAAAGAAAGCTATGTTAATTTGGAGAAAGTGGTACATATGAGAAGATGGTGATTGTGAAAAGTAGAAAACTTAATTAAAGAAAAGAAATGAAAATAGTAAAGAAAAGTGAGTTGGTGATTGGAAGTGATCTAAACTAATGAATTAAAAAAAAAAAAACTAAAATACTTACCTTTTTGGCTCTTGCTTACCTTTGATCCGTTGCAATGATTGGCCTTGGCTTGAAGGTGATTGAAGTATGATAGATAGGATCTTCCCCATTCCCATGCTAAACTAAGAAATTAAAGTGCAAGCTAAAACTAATTTAGAAATGGTTATCCATCAGCATAAGCCATCAATGGCACATGCAAGGGCAAGGCAAATTCGAGGCTAATGGAGTCATTTGGATTTATTAGCTCCTCAGTGGGAAGTAGAAGAAAAATAAAAATGAAAAATAAGAAAAGTAAAAGAAGAACATAAAAGTATAACTTTCAATTAAATAAAGTGACGATGAAAGAAAGGAATAACACTTAAACTGGTGTTACTCTTGGTACAACCTTCACTCTCATTCTCTCATGAAACTTTTCTCTTCTCTGAGTTATATAAATAAAAACAAAAATTACATGAAAAGAAAGCTAAAAACCTACATTAAACTAGAACAATAACCTAGCTTAGAATCTATCTCTACTGAATGGTGCCCCTTTGCCTTAAAAAATGCAGGTTTTTATAGCCAAAACTGGATAAGGGAGAGCATACGAAGATACGGGCAAAATCTCTTGCCCAAAAGAAAAGATCTTCTGATAAAGTTTGAGATAAGGTTAGAGATAAATTTTTGTTTTATCCTTTGATCTTCAGTTAGATTGTGTCTCATCTCTCTGTATCTTCTGAATATACATCCCAATCCTTTAGATATCCCTTTGTATATTGATAGGGTTGCATTTGAACTTTTGGATTTGCCTCTATCTTCTTGATTCTTCAAGCTAACCAAATTGATCCTTCTAAATTTGATTTTAATTGTATTTATTTGGCTTTATCTTCAGTTAACCAAATAGATCCAATTAAATCAGAATTTAATTGTCTTTTATTTGGTCTTATCTTCTCTCCCTTTATTAAGACAAACCTACAAAATAAGATATTATAACAAGAAATTAGAAGGATTTATAACAAGATAGATATAGGAATGTAATAATAGATATGCAATAAACATTCTATCACCTGCACGAGCTACTTCGCCTCTCAAAGGAGGCAAGAGAGGTGTTTAGGGATGCACTCGCTGACTCAGAGACCTTTCTGACACAAGCATGGGCAATCCTTACTAATAGTAATGGGACTCCATGTCCCTAATGTCATTTGGTGCAGCGATAGTTGTCATTTGTCACCTTCACTCCTGAGAATATGCTCCTCAAAGATAATAAGCATGATAGACCTATGTACTACACTGGGTACATTGGTTCTACCTTTATCGAGAGGATTCAAGTCGATCCAGGGCCTGCTCTCAGCATCATCCCGAAGTGGCTTCTCTACTTCCTAGGTATCCTACTCAGTAGGCTATCCTCCACCACTACAACCATCTATGGGTTCAACTCCAGGAGTTGTCACCCTCTGGGTAAGATTCATCTCCGATGCTAAATTGGAGGCTTGAAATTAGTAGTGACATGCTACGTCATCGACACTGACATGTCTTATAATCTCTTACTTGGATGACTGTGGATCCATGCCAACTGGATCGTCCCCTCCACGTTATACCAATGCTTCAAAACGTGGGAGATGATGTTGTGGTTCGAATAATATTCAATGAAATGCAGCCGTTCAAAGGAGTGGAGAATTACTTTACTGATTCCTTGATCTACCAGGAGGAAAAAGGCAATGAAACAATCGTTACCCGATGACGTCGACAGTGGCAACAGGGTGGACTCAAAATCAGGAGAGGATGCGCTGGCTATCTTTAGTATGGAACCAATTGTAGCATATCTAGATGATTTGATTGTAATAATCTCGCCGAAAATGAGGACAAGTGTGTCCTTAATGAAATTGTTGCAATTGATTATTTAAGTCTTGAGGATGTATTAAATCTGTCGATATTAATTCTTTGAACATGCCTTTACCCATTTCAGAAATAACATGCATGCATATAGAGGAAAATGAAGAGTCTATCTTCATTGTCCCGCCTACTAAAAGGGACCAGTCGCCAATTATATTTGGTAGAAGCCAAGCTCGGGCCACGACATCTAGGGAATCGGACGACGACTTGGAAGCCCCGCAAATTTTTCATTACGCAAGGTCAGCACACCGCATGATGAAAAGAATGGGTTACAACTTAAATCGTGGCGATGGTTATAACTTTGATAAAGGGTGGCGCATACCTTTGCAACCCTTCGTACCGAAAGGAAAACCAGATAAATATTATGACCGCACACGCAGGGGGTTAGGATACGTCACTCCGCCTCCTCTGTTAGAATCAAAGTCTAACGAGTCCCTACCATCACAATCATCAGACTCGTCCAATTGGGACTTTGATATCAGTGTGGGGATAGTCTTTAAAAAGCTCTTTACCAACATGACATCTATTAGTCAGGCAGAGCAAGATGAAGACATCGAGCCCTTCGATGTTGATTCATGGGCTCAACAACTTGATTTTTAATGGGAGAAGAGTTTCGAACAGCGTGAACCTTCGACTGAGGGTAAAGTGATTCAAGTCGATGTGGGTGATTAAGCACAACCCAATCTCATCTCTATAAGTGAAAACTTATAGCCAATAGAGAAACAAGACCTCATATCCCTCATACGGGAGTATATTGATGTCTTTACTTGGAGCTATGAAGACATGTCTGGTTTCGATCCTTAGGTGGCTATGCATCGTCTCAACATCAAATCGGATGCTAAACCGGTTAAGCAACAACAATGACAGTTTTGACCTGAATCATGGAAGCAATCGAAACAAAAGTTCATAAACTAATCGAATGTGGATTCATTCGAATGGAGCAGCACCCAGACTAGGTTGCTAATATTATCCATATGCTTAAGAAAAATAGAAAGATCAAAGTCTGCATTGACTTTCGTGATGTCAATGCAGCCTGTCTTAAGGATGAATTTTCGTTGCTCGTGACTAATGTCATGATTGACAATACATGTGGCTTCAAAAGGATGTCCTTCATGAATGATTTTTCAGGGTACAATCAAATTAAGATGCACCCCGATGATGAGAAGCATACATCATCAAGAATTCCATTGGGGGTATACTGTTTTACATTAATGCCATTCAAATTGAAGAATGCGGGTGCAACTTATCAACGCGCTATGAGCACAATTTTTCATGATCATCTGCGGAAAAAGGTGGAATGCTATGTTGATGATATTGTAGTCAAGAGTCGTAGCGAAAGAAACCATTTCGATGACCTGAGAACTGTGTTCGACATCATGTGAGCTCACCAATTGAAGATGAACCCAACCAAGTGGTAAGTTCCTTAGATTCATAGTCACATCCAAAGGAATTCACCTTGACCCTGATAGAGTCAAGGCAATTCAGGGCATGCAACCCCCGAAGACCCTCAAAGAGCTCAGAGGATTACAAAGCAGACTTGCCTATATCTGAAGATTCATTGCAAATCTTTCAGACCATTATTAACCATTTACACGATTAATAAAGAAAGGCGTCTCCTTCGTCTAGGATGAAACTTGCCAAGAGGCTTTCGAGGATATCAAAGAATATCTCACCAAGCCTCCGGTCCTGGTAGCTCCTCTTTCAGGAAAATCATTCCTGCTCTATGTACGCGCTATGGACCACTCTTTGGGTACTCTTCTAGCATGGAAGAATGACAAAGGCCGTGAATAGGCCATCTACTACTTGAGCAAAACTCTAATCGGGGCTGAATCTCGATACAACCCCGTCTAGAAGGAGTGACTTGCCCTCGTATCACTGTCCAGAAGACGCGACATTATTTGGTTTGTCCAAACCATATATGTCATTTCAAGAGTTAATCCCATGTGCATTCTCATGACGAAATCAGGGTCCTTGAATTCTAGACCAGCTAATTGGGCCATTTTGCTTCCCAATACGACATGACTTTTGTTCCCCAAAAGGTGGTTAATGGACAAACTCTCACAGACTTTCTGGTATCCCATCCAGTTTCAAAAACTTTCAAACTCCACATGGATATTCCGGACGAGGTCATCAAAGTCGATATGACCTCAGAAGATGATGTATGGCAGATGTTCTTTGACGGTGCATCAAACAGGCCCTACAGGCAAGAGCATTACTGGAGTAGGAATGGTATTCGTCTCGCCCGAGAATCACGTTCTTCCTCATGCATTCTCATTGACTATCATGCCCCGATTCTCAAAATACGTAAAAATGGAGTCGCAACGAGAATCGGCGACGTATATACGGGAGAAAAATACCCCCCCCCCCGTATACACGCTAAGCCTAAAGTAACTTGAACAAGTTATAAAATCTCTACCCTAAATCATAATCACTGCAATAATACATATAAAGTCTAACACAATGATAGCATATGAATAAGAATAAGAAATGCGACTGAATGCGATATATGAATAAAAGAGTAGGGATACCGATAATCAGGAAGAGAGAAACTCCAGCTTCTCAAGGTGCATGTGATCCCCTCCAAATACCTGGTCAGTAATAAATAATCCCGAATCTGGATATACAGATCCAGGGAGTCAGAACTCCTAGTGAATGTATAAGAGAAAAAGGAAAAGATATGAAAATACAAATGTGAGCAGACTATGAAACATATATACTGGAATAAACAAAAATAACATATAACACATGAATAGAAAGTAATAAAGTCAGTCAGTACAAAATCAGATGTCCAATCAAGTGTCAGGTGTACTGTCAGGTCATTGGTATAATCGGATGTCTACAGTCAGTCATATATATATCAAGTTCAGTCTAAAATATCAATGTAAGATTTCAGTTTTGTTATTAATTATGTCAGCGAACACCAATTGTCACATGCAGTAGACTCATCCCATACTATGCCTACCACACGTGTCAATCAGGGACCTAAGTTATTGAAACTGATTGGTTGGAGACATTATCCATGCTTTAGGTGGGTCCCGTACATACCCGGGACCACGGCCTCAGTTTTCTGGCGCTGAACCAGGTCGTACCACTAGGTACTCAGTAACAATAACAGTAATCTCACTGTAAAAATAGTGGAACAATAACAGTACAGATGGATGTCAGTCATCCCCCAGGAACCCTGCAGTGGAACCCTTAGTCGGCTACGCAACCTGCAACCTAGGTTCACCCAAAATACAGACGTTGTCTCCTCCATCAATTTTTCCAATCCCAGTGTAAGTTGCCCATTTACATTATTATTTATTTCAGTTAAAATCAATCAATACTCATGTTACCTATAACACTGGGACGATGCGGTGACAGTAACGAAAATAGTACAGTAACAATCAATCAGTAATCATATACACAGTGAACAATATCAGTGACAGTGAACGGTAACAGTAACCGTGTATGCGATGAACAATAGGACTATACAGTGTTACGGTCAATGATACTTTCCCGGTAACTTTCAATAACATGAATAATAAGTAACAGTCTAGACACCTATAGTCAATATACAATCTCATATATATAACCGTCCCAAAATCTCATACTTGTACTGAATACAATACTAGTGAATCTGCCAGCTCATAATTTCAATAGTCATCATGAACATCAAGTATCAATCCATATCGAGTAATCTGGTACAATAAACTACCGTCTCAATATATCAATAATCAATGATCAGTTCTCTCACTCTATCAATCAACTTTGATCCTCAAGTCATCAATAATTCACATCTCAATAACTGAAATAACAAATATTCTGACACATCTATTCAGATCTCCATACTCCAGTCTGATCGAAGTCATCTCACACTCTCACTTCTATCAAGGTCAATCATAAGATCCTAAAACTCGATAACATATCAGATATATATATCTAAGATCTATTAGGTCAAGTTAACCAAATCAATGCCTATTCCTCAAGACCAGATTCATCAACTATAACCAAGAATCATAACTAAAGGGTAAAGTCCTTAATCCATAAGAAGTCTAAGAACAGCAGTCGGAACTAAACAAAGTCAACTAGGATAGGAAACAAGTCGACTAGTATAGAGGATTTGGACTGGGTAAGTCGACTATCAAAAAGGGATAAGTCGACTATAACAAGTGCAAGTCGACTAATAGGAGGGGCAAGTCGACTAATATAGGAGGTCTGACTGGTTTAGTCGACTAGCAAGAGGGATAAGTCGACTATAAAAGGTGTAAGTCGACTATACGAAAGGGAAAGTTGACTAATATAGCTTACAGTAAATAAACAGAGAGTACACAACTCTCTAAATAGAGACTTAGTCGACTAGGAGCTATGATAAGTCGACTAGGGTAGGAGTATTAGTTGACTATAATAAGGGCAAGTCGAGTAATATACCTGGCTGTGTGTATGATCAGGGCTTTAAACAATTTCCTAAAAACACACAAAAATGGTAAACATTACAATCGTTATCATCAAAATGTGTCATCAAACAATATGACTGAAAATCATTACACCTAGTATGGATCTCTAACCTCTATTAAGAATCCGTCGACCTCAAAATCAATATGTACATTCATTCTAGGATTTATCATAGCTATAACAGTCACAAAGTCAAGTCGGCCTATGGTATATCAATACTAGACCTAAACTAGCAACGGTACTATCACATGAACTGATGCCCATAAATGTTCCTATCAACTAGATATGCAAGGTGTACAATCACTGGCGTCGTATGAAACGGTACAGCTAATATGTAAACTATACAGACAACGATAAATAAGAAAAAGAACAAGAACAAACACTCATGCGCACTGTACATACACACATGCATGTATTCATATATAAACACACTCTCATTCCATTAAAACACATGCATACACACTTATACACATTTACATGCTCACTGAGAACATTTAACAGCACAATGTATCATGTATATAATTTATCACCACACCCAACACATTATAATTAAAGAGCTAAAAATTTGTACTTAAACAGAAGCAAGGAGAGAAAAAGGCAGGGAACACTCACACATTTATATTACACAAAAAGAAAGGATAGAAACACTCACAGAGAGGGGAAAACTGTGCACCGTCACTGTAGAGGGGCTGTTGTGCTGGAGATGCTGCGTGGCTTGGTGGTCGTGCTGCCAGCGGGATCTCGGCCAAGGAGAGGTGGATGGGCTGTCGCAGGTTTTGTTCTAACTACCAGATTTGGAGCTCTCTATGGTGGCATGGGGGAGTACGGCCAAGGGGGATTAGATCTGCGGTAAGGAGAAGGAGCCCGGGTGGATCCATGGGCTCGCGGGACTATCGAGTGCGCCAGACCAAGGGAGGGCTGTGGTGCGGCAAGGGGGCCAAAGGAGAGGGCGTGCGACAGGGGCCTGGGGCTGTGCGCCGAGGAGGGGGTCGGTTGCACTGTGCTCGGGTTGAGACAAGGAGAAGGAGGAGGAGGAGGTGTCGGAGTTGCTGCCACGGAACTCGCGGCTAGTGCAAGGAGGTGGAGGGGATCGGCAGCATGTTTGTGGTAAAAGACGGAGATGGGGAGAGAATTTGGGATTAAGTTAATGATAACATTAGTTATGATTATAGGATTAGGTTGGGATTTGATTTGAATTTGGTTGTTAGGATTTGGGATTTTGGGTTAACGGGTTTCGGATCATGGGGATTGGGTTGGTGGGTTTGAACTAGAGTAATGGATATGGGCTTAAGATAATGGGTTGAGGGAAAATGGAAAAAGCAATAAGAAGAAAATGAGAGATGGGCTTGATTAGCATGGGCTATGAGTTGGGCTTGGTCATCATATTATACAAACACATTTATAAATAATAATGAAAGAAAAAAATCAGAGGAATCAAATAAATACTTAGACAATTAAAATATAGTATTATTAGATAGGGGATATTACATTGACAGAGCCCTGCTCTAATAATATAACTGAGTATAATGCTTTGCTCATTGGCCTTCCAGCTCGCTCGACAAATGGGGTTTGGTACCTTGAAATTTATGGTGACTCCAAATTAATCATAAACCAAGTCAACGGAGAGGTTTGGCATGAAGACTTGATACCTTATCACCATGCAACTATTAAGTTGGCTGACTCATTTAACGGCTTCTACATTAGCCAAGTGTATCACCTTCTGAATACAAAGGCAGATGCTTTTGCTACGCATGCGGCTACATTGGCCTTGGCAAACATAACTTATCATCTTATGGTAGCTACTCATCATCTCTTCCCTCTGAAGTATGGTTTAGAGGTTAGCGAAGTTCATACAACCTCGACAAACTTCAAACGAGGGACATGCGATTCCCGATTATCAATTACACTTTGCATGGCATACTGCCTGATGATCCTAAGGAAGCAGATTCTGTTTGATTAAGATCTATTCGGTTCTACTATGATGCAGTGGTAAAGACGTTATACCGCCCTTCATACGACGGTGTACTTTTTCATTGTTTATCCAATTCGAAAGCACGAGAAGTGCTTAAAGAGGCCTACGATGGCATAAGTGGTGCTCATCAATCAGGTCTAAAGCTCAAGGACCGACTGCACCGTATCGGCTATTATTGGCCAACTATGATCGCGAATACAGTCGAATACACAAGAAGGTGTAAGGCTTGTCATATCCATGCGGATTTCATACACTAACCCCCAGAGCTACTCCAACCCACAGTCGCTTCATGGTCGTTTGAAGCATGGGGAATCGATGTTATAGAACCTATCAGTCCTCCATCGATAAAAGGTCATCAGTTCATCTTTGCAATAATTGATTACTTCTCAAAGTAGGCGGAAGCTGCACCACTCGCCAAAGTTAAAATCGCTAATGTGGTCAACGTCATCCAACATCATGTCATCCACCGATTTGGTGTCCCCAGGTGGATCATCCACAACAATGGTCTCCAATTTGCAAGCTAATCTTTTTATCAGTTCTGCGATAAGTACCGAATCTAAAATGTGGCTACAACTACTTAGAACCCTACCGCTAACGGGTTAGCAGAAGCGTTCAATAAGACAATCATCAAGCTCCTTAAAAAGTTTGTCTCTTCAAGCAAATGAGACTGGAACATGAAGCGCAGTGAATGTGTCACGCCCCGCTTCCCAAAATACGCTGAAGCAGAGACGAGACGAGAGTCGGTGATGCGTATACGTGCATATACATAAAAAAAATACCCCAATATACGCGTTAAACCTTAAGTAACCCGAACATGTCACAAAAATCTACTATAATAAATCAACGATCACTGCAATAACACATATAAATGTTCACACATGATGATGAATAAGGAATGAAATAACAATGAGTCTGATATATATGAAATCAAATAAACTATAGAAATCATAGGAATAAAAGGAAGACAAGAAACCAAGAATAGGTAGAGAGAAATTTCAGCTCCTCGCAACATGTACGGTCTCATCGAACACCTAAACAATAGAATAAAGTATCCAATATCTGGACATGCAAATCCAGGGTCGTCAAAAAATGACCCAATGAGTATGTAAAAAAGAGAGAAAGGTGCTCGTGCATATAATCGTGTATATAATAATAACATGTCTAAAGCTATAAATAGAAGATAACTAAATAACCAATATTAAGAGCAAAGCTATGAATGAAATATAGCTCATATCACAGTAAATAGAATCAATTGATGTCAAAGAGGTGTGATCTATCATATATTTCTAATCTGGTTGGTTATTATTAGCCAAACTAATGTAGTACTCAGTTTTGTCCCATACCACAGTCATTATTTCACATTTAAAATAAGATTATTATTATTGTAACTGCCTGCCAATGTAGTGCATGTGTTTTTTAAGGGTACCGTGTATACCCGATACCACGGTCTAACATTCTTGGAACTGAAACAGGGCAAGCTGCAAGGTTCAATAACTGAAGACCGAAATCCCACACGAAAAGACAACTAGTGTGGTGTCGTAATCCGAGTATAGCCCTGACAACTGAATAACTGAATAACTAGGTAGCCAGTACTACCTTGATTCCTCATGGTGAAACCCATAACTCAGTATACCATAATAAGTCCTTCAAAATTCACAACATGCATTATCAGGCAATTACTCATGTTCCTCGGGTTGTAGTTTCTTTTATTAATAAGCAGTAATATGAATTATTATTAAGAGTAACTGATATCTCCAATAATTGCTGATTTAAATACCAGCTGATATTTGACAACTGATAACTGATATCTGACAACTGAATAACTGGCAACTAATAACTGACATCTGAATACTGGAGATATAGAGTTACTAAAATAATGGTATAACAAAAACTGATAACTGGTACAGATATTTGATAACTACTATAAACTCTGAACACATCATATGATCACCAACAAGTAGTCTCACTAATAACTGATTAACTGATAATTATCATCGGACTCTGAAAATGTATATATAATCACTAATATCTATAAAATCACTAACCACAATAGTGTCACCAATAATTGAGATCGTTCAATAATTGTCATAAACTTTAAAGATATAACATTGTCTCCGGTATCAACTAAATCTCTATCTCAATAACTCCATCTCTATAACTGAATAACAACAATAACTAGGAATCAATCATGAAGTACTGAATATCCTCGAGCTCAACTAAATCAACAGATACTGAGGTTACAAATAAAGAATGAAATATCCTCAATATCATACTTATCTAACAGAATCAAGATCATAACTAAAGAGTGTAACGTCCTCGATCCACATGTAATCTAGATCATCTGTACATCTAGTACTCAACATCAATAAGATCATCTATACTCAGTCAAACTCCTTAATAGGAAATCCAAAAATAATAACTCCTAACAGTCCAAAAATCAGTCTCATCACATATATCATAGTCAAGGGTATCATATTCACACATCTGATCATTATCCCGCTATCGTACATCTCATCTACATATCAATCAAAACTACAATAAAAGAATATGAAGCTCATGTCAACTCCAACTTTAAATAAGTCTGTACCAATCCAAAAATTAGAAAAGTCAGTCTATCGATATAACAATGTCATATCTACCTGTCCATAGTATCCAAAAAAGTTTCAGTCGAAATAATCACCAACAATTATCGATAAACACTATACATAAAATATGATATATGTCCTCAAACACGAACTAAGCCAGCCAATCAATAGATTGAATCAAGTCACTGTCTAAGATGTATCAATATTAGGCCTAAGCCAACAACGTTGAACTACTAACACATGAAATGATGCTGGTAAACGCTCATATCAAGTACATAATTAAAGTGGATGCTCACTGATATCTCATGAAATAATACAGGTAATCATACTAGTAAAATATATCAATCGTTCATATAAAATGATACGAGTAACATACAAATACCAACTGACAATAGTAAATAAGGAAATAACATAAAAACAAACACTCACATGAAATAACGCAGTTTCGGGTACGTATTGCTGTCTGGTCTGCACTGTATGAACTGATACAGATCTTCAAATTATCTCATGTGTCAGTCTTTGAATCACCTGATGTATCAGCACTCTGCGAGCATGAACCTTGATCGGGTCCGGGTCTTCTGTTACCGGGTTCGGATCAGTCAATTGGATCTGAATCGCTACAACATACAATCACACATACACACGTAAACATAAAACACGTGTACGCACCCATACATACACAACACATACACGTATACACACACTCTCTCTTACGCATAACATACATGCATGCACACACACTAAAACATGATCTATATTCACACAGATATAAATATACCCATACAAACCTACGCATAATGAGGAGAAGAGAGAATTACACAACCTATACCCATGCATATACACACTTGCACATGAACTCACTACAGAACACACACACACACACACACACACACACACACACACACACTACATTCATATAACACAAACTCTCACGCATACATTTATACAGAGAAAGAGAGATAAAAACTTACGGCCATGGTGTGTTGCTCGCCGGCAGAAGCAGATGAGGCAGAGAGAGACCAGCGGAGGAGATGCGGCTCCAGCGGAGGTGTATTCACGCTCCGATGATGGCGGATCCTGACGTCAGAGGAGGAGGCACGACCATGGGAGAGGTTGTGTGTGCAGTTGGGGAGTTGGAGGGCGCAGCCAAGGGAAATAACCACGAGGGAGATGGAGACGTCGCCTGGGGCATAGCTGCGCTTGGCCAGGGTTGGTGCGGCCGTGGCTGGTTGATGGCGCTGGGAGCCTGGGCTTGGCCACGGGGTTGGATCTGGGGGGGAAGCTCAGGGCCATGAGATGGCGCCGGTGGAGAGGATCACGGGAGGAGATCCGACCGTGGAGGTTAGTGTTGTCTTGGGGCTCGGTAATGGGTGCTCACGGTGGTGGGTTCCGGCGGCATCAGATGCGGAGAGAAGGAGGGGTGTTCGGGAGATACTCATGATAGATGGTGATATAGGTATAGTAAGGAGGGGGAGGAGATATGGCAGCAGTATGGAGATAAGAGATTAAAATAGATTTGTGTTAGGGTTTAGGTTAATATTAGGATTATATAGGGAATTGGATTATGGGTTATGGGTTTCGGGTTTGGGGATTGGGCTATGCTAATGGGCATGGGCTAAGAGTGAGAGAATAATTATAATAATAAATACAATAATAGTACAAATAATAATTACAATAACTCTTACTAAAAATAATAATTACAATAATAATAACAATAATATTAACAACATAATTAGAACGAATAATAATATTAATAACAAGAACAATAACAATAACAATATTAAAATTAATCATAATCATAATGATTTGAAATAACAATAATAACTAACAATATCAATAACAATAATACTAATATAACAATAATAATGAAATAATATTAGTATCAACTAATAATATAATAAATATTAGTAATAATCATCATAATAATAATGGTAGTTAGTAACAACGATAGTAATAATATATAATCCAAATTAATATTTAATATCTCAAAAGTATTTGTGTTTTTAATAATAATAATGAGTTATGAATCAAGTTAATTAATACTAATAAATAGAATAATAAGTAAAGCAAAAATAAATACTCAAAAAAATAAAAATACAGTATTATTAAATAGGGATATTACAGAATATCTTTGGGCCTACCGAACAATGGTTTGAACACCTACCAACAATACGTCTTTTTCTCTAGTTTATGGGTGTGAAGCAGTCATACCTTTAGAGATACAAATGTCGTCACTTCGACCAAGATGACAGAAGGAGATAATGACCGATTATGTATCCAAGAGTTAGAAGCATTGGATGAGAAGCGACTACAAGCTCAATAGCGCAATGAGTTGTACCAAGCTCGAATCTCGAAGGCCTTCAACAAAAAAGTCAAGGAGAGAGTCTTTTAGAGATTTGATTTTAGCAGTCAGGCGCTCAATAGTCATGACACATAAGACCAAGGGAAAATTCTAACCTAAATAGCAGGGACCCTTCATGGTAGAAACAGTCTACTTGAACGGAGAATACCGCCTAGCAAATCCAAATGGTGACATGGTCATGATGCCGATCAACGGTAAGCTCTTAAAAAAAATATTATCCCTGATCACGCTAACACTATACCTCTAATCAAGGAAGTACTATACATGAGCACGTTAATATTAAACCTCTGGTCATTAAGATAAACTTGTCTGACTGTTTCTTCTACAAGAAATCCTTGTCCCTAAGCAGAATCAATTTCATCTTCGCTCCTCCTAGGATTCTGGTTGACATCAAGCTGTTTTGATACAGGATGTTAACATGAAAGAGAAGACAAAGGCAAAATTTTCAGTTTTAGTCTTGTTACTCTTCTTATTTTGAAGTCGAACATGTTTAAAACGGCAATTTTAGGCACTCTTCTTCCTGATCAATCTTTTCGAAGAATAGGTCATATTTTGAAGTGAGCATGCTTAAACGGCGATTTAGGCACTCTTCTTTTTTATCATACTTTTTGAAGAATAAGTCATATGTTGAAGTCGAGCATGCTCAAACGACGATTTCAAGCACTCTTCTTCCTGATTATTCCTCTTGGTCTAAAAAGGTGGCCACTCTTCTTCTTGATCATACTTTTTGAAGAATAAGTCATATGTTGAAGTCGAGCATGCTCAAATGACGATTTCAAGCACTCTTCTTCCTGATCATTCCTCTTGGCCCAAAATGGTGGCAACTGTTCAATATGTAATAATGGCATGTCTCCAATCATCCCTTCGCCTCTGTCATTCGGCGAATCATGATTTGGTCTCGTGATGACCTCAATCGAGCCAAGTTCATTTAAGAAGGTTTGTAACACACCTCAATAGAACCTTTTCACTATTTTCACATTCATATCCAGATTTGGTGATCCGTTGCAAGCCTAAGTCTTGACCATGATGAACATAAAGTGAAGCTTTGCATGGAATTTCGACCTAATCGATAAATTCTCCATAGAACTCATGTTCTGTATCTCGCCTTAACAATCAGGCAAGAGCAAGAATCCCGATTAAGGTGACACTTTATCAGGAATTTTGACTTACTCGACAAATTCCCCACAAAGTTTATTCTTAACTTTTTAATCTCCAGTGAGATTTTAGAAGTCACCAGAAGAAGATAGAAAGGTTCACTTCAAATGGCGCGATCCAAAGCCTTCAGTCAATAAGGCTAGAGAAAAATATTGGCTTCTGAGCCTAATATAAAATCCTCAACAAATTATCATGCTGAGGGGAATAGCATGGCTAGCCCAACTCAAACGGTAATTAGTAAAGGTAAACCAAATCCGTTGATAGCTGAGGGTTTGCTAAAAATCCTAAGGGACTTGATTCCATTTAATTCCTCCAGAATCCTTTACCAAATCCCTTTCATGGAATGGTAGATCCACAAAGCAAATAAGTCATGTTGAAGTTTTTACATCTGACTTTTCCTTCATTTTAGGAGTATTATTCTCCTATTCTCCAGCCAGATTGCTTTGATCCCTAAAACAAGTTTCAGGAGCATTGTCTCCTATTTTCCTATGGAATTCTCTAGCAATATTCTTACATTTTGCAGATAACAGTCAATTTCACCAAAGTCCTTTACCAATTCTTGTCCATAGAACAGTACGAGCACATCAAACTATAATCATTTTTCAAACAAAATGAATTACAGATCAAGCCTGTCATATTAACATTAAACCTCTGACAGTAACACCTTTGAATATCCCAAGCAGATCTTGATAATATCTCCAGCGGATTGGAACTCCACCTGTCATTCTGCTCCATAGAATAGCGGGACCACTCAAATTGATGTTACATTAATAGCACATTAACCCTTGTCAAGTTAACATCAAACCTCTGACAAGTCACTCTGGTAAATCTCCAAGCAGAGAATTTGTCACGATTACTTCGGGTAAAATCTCTATCTAATTTCCTAACAATGAATTTGCATCCTCTCTTCCCTAGCTTGCTTGTCACATTAATACTTACCTCTGACAATTCTTTGAAGTATTTCCCCATGGAATCTGCAGGAATGCTAATCCGTTTCCTCAGGGAGTTTTTAATAGATTACCCTCGGAGTCTTTTAATACCCTTTTCAGTCCCCAGTGGACTCTTTGATTGTCACGTTAACATTATACCTCGGACAATTTCTTCTAAAAACTCCTCCAAGGAAATACTAAATTTCGCACAGAGTATCAAATCACATTCTCAAGTGGAATAACTCATTTTGCCTCATGTACAGTTTATCACCTCTGAATAACAAGACTCTAAGCTTGGTTGTTTCTCAATCGGTTATGTCCATGTTACCTCTGAACTGACAGATAGCTAGGTCTTATCTTTTAGTCTGGTAAGGACTACTCTTTTGCCGTTATGTTTAGTTTGCCACCTCTGAACGACAGGGCTCTGAGTCTGATATTTCTTAGTCGGTTATATCCAGTTTATTATCTCTAAACCGACAAGTGCCTATATCTCTTCCCTTTTAATGGTACTGAAACTGTTATGTCTAGTTCACCACCTCTGAACAGACGAGTTCATAACCTTGTTTTCTTTTCCTCATCAGAGCTGGGAGTTCTAACAGTAAAGTTAGTCAATCACCTATGAATAGCGAATTGCGAGCCTGGTGTCTCTTAGTTGGTTATGTCCAGCTTATCACCTCTGAGCCGACGGGTGCCGTGCCCAGATCTTCACCCTTGCAGTTCCTAATAGACTAGCTGCTATGTTAACATTATGACCTCTGGCACCTGATTCAGAATTTAGTGTGTCTTAGTCTATCACGTCCAGTTTATCACATCTGATAGACAGGTCCCTAAAACTGAGTTCACCTTCCTTTTGTCGTTATGTCTAGTTCGCTACCTCTGAACGATAAATTTCTGAGCTTGGTGGCTTCTCAATCGGTTATGTCCAGTCAAAAACTCTGAACTGACAGATAGCCAAGTCTCATCTTTTCCTTTGTTGTCATGTCCAGGTCATCACCTCTGAATGGTAAAGCTCTGAATTCGAAAGTTTCTCCATTGGTTATGTCCAATCCATCACCTCTGAACCGATCGATGTCTGGATTTCATCTTCCAGTCCCTTGTAGACTTCCCTTTGCTGTTATATTCAGGTCATCACCTCTGAATAACAAATACTCCGAGTCTGATAATTCCTAACCTGTCATGTACAATTCATTACCTCTAAATAGACGAATTATTAGGCCTACCTTTCTTTTTATCCCTAACGGATCCTCTCCCCTGGGCTAATTCCATCATGTTCAAGATTAGTCTTGGTTTTGGTTTTAATTCCTTTGGAATTTCACTTGGTGAAATCTCACCTTCTTAAGTTCTTTCCAAAGAATTTACATGTTAGAGCTTTTCTCTTATAGAAAACTTAAAAGCAAACATGTTAGAGTTTTTTTCATGCGAAAACTTAAAAGCAAAGAGCAAAAAGAAAGAAGGAAAAAAAAGGGAACCAGACAAATCATTGATCAAAAAATAATTTTTATTGATTAATGAAAAGCATAAAGATGACACAGGGGCATTACGTCAAGACTGTCTCTCATACAATTCAGTCTTTACTTCAAAATAGGCGACTAGTTGCTTTACGTCCAGAACAATAGATCTACTTTCTCTCTTTTTTGGGAACAATGGCATTTCTCGAGGTCAAAATGCAGTGGGACATTCTAATTTCACTTGACCAATTGGACAGGAAAGACCTCACCCTGCATAAGGCCATAATCCTTCACTTAATGAAAAATTTTGCTACCTGAAAGTCATCCAATGAGCATGAGTTCTTCGCTGCTGTCACTTCTTTGATCAAGATTAGTGAAGAGAAAATCTGAGACCTCACTGGTGACATCCTCTTTTCTATGACCTTCATGCATCCTATGCAGAAACCTTGCAAAGGCAAGACATTGGTAGAAGCAATGACATAGTTCCCCATATATGTTAAGCTAAGAAGCACAAATCTGCAACCAAGTGGGCCATCGTGGATAAGCAACTATAGGCCGACGCTTGGGGTGCAATTCTAAATATGAAATTTGACCTCCTGAATTTGGTCCTATCATCATCCCTGAACATGGTTGTGGAAATGATGTTGCAAAGTGTACATTGGTCCCTGTCGAGAATTAGTGTCTTCTACTCTAGTGTGCTCTTATCGCTGATAAGTAATGCCTGGACTTGAAAATGGAAATGCATACTTCTGTCCACCCTCTTCCCTGAGTCGAATAGACTGTTCAATGGATCGAGAGCGTAATGCACTACAAAACAGAGGAGAATAAACATTTTAGTCTTTGACAAAAAGAGAAGAAGAAAATGTTCAAGGAATGGCTTCGCTCCTCGATTGAAGTTAACCCAGACTCAGCTTTGCTCCTAAAGCGAAGCTAATTTCGTTCTTCAAAGCGAAACTAACTTCTCTTTAAGGCAAAACTTTGCTTTTTGTCATTTGACAGAATACAAAAATCCCCAAGGACTAACTTCGCATGGAAGTTCAAGAGGCAACGTAGCTCCACTACGAAGCTCACCTTAACATTCTGTCACTTGATAGAATGCAAAAATCCCAAGGGCTAACTTCGCTCAGAAGCGCAAAAGGCACTTTGCCTTGAGGGAATTCAAAGGAGTCAGAGCCCTTCATTTAGCTTCCCTTCAAAGCTAAAATGTCACATCAGCCAAGGTAATGCAGAAAGCCCCTAAGGGCTAGCTTCGCTCGGAAGCTTAAAAAAGAAACCGTTCGGTTTTTTATTTTGATCCTCAAAATGAAAGGGAAATAAATTTCCTAAAATTTGAAAAGATCAAAATTAAGGGAGGTTGACTCCCTGAGTTCACCAGAATCCGGTGAATCACTCGAAATCCTTCGTGGATCAGCCAAGATGACTTTATAAGAGATCGAAAGATCTTTAAAGAAAGGGAGATTTTTCGTACTCGCGATGGGTCGTTCCATTGCCGGAGCAGGCGGCGCCGCCGCCGCAAAGGGCTCAACCTCTTTATACCAGCATGTTGTTTAGGTGCCATTGAGTCTATGCGAAGAACTAAGGAGTTCTCGAGGAAGGAGATGAAGAGGGCAATCCTTGCAAAAGTCTTAAAGACTTGAAAGTTCTTAACGAGTTCTAAAAGAGACAACGTCTCTTGAAATTCAGCCAACTCTGGCTTTTATAGGACTCTAACTTCGATGAGTTATAGCTTCGCCTCCTAAAAAGAAGTGCAAAAGTATCAAATCACATTAAATGACTAAATGACAAGCTAAAAATCAGACAACGAAGTTATTTTAGCTTCGCTTAAACCTAACCTGAGCTTCACGTGAAGCCTTATCTTAGCTCCGCCGTGGCTCATTGTTACCTTCGCAAAAGGGTTGTCTAGCTCTGCTGAGGCTTGTATCTTAGATCCACCGCGAGCTCCTTGTTACCTTCGCAGAATAGTTGTCTAACTCCGCTGAGAACTTATCCTTAGTTTTGCCTGAAGCTTCATCTTCTAGCCCACCGAGGGCTCATTCCTTAGGGTTTACCTAATTCAATGCATGGTTGCACCCAATGGGCTTGACCTAAGCAATTTGAGTCTGGGCGTCAGGTTCATAGTGTTTCGGAATCTGTACCAATCTATTGTAGATTCACAAAAACTTTGAAGGAGGTTTTATTGACACTCTGAAAGACAAACTCCCAGACAGGACTTCAACCAGTCCGAATTATGTCTAACTTATCGACACTTTCAAAAGATAAGTCACAGACAGGCTGAAGATCTGTCCATCTCTGATGGACAAACCAGTGATTTGGACTCCATTGATTCAGTGAAGCAGATAGTGAGTCAAATGTTGTCTTCTGAAGAAGGCCTAAGAGTTTAACTCTCAGCTTCACTGCAAGCTTTATTTTAACTTTGTAGCAAACTCAGATAGCTTTGCTACTAACTCATCTGTTAACTTCGCGTGAAGCTCTTCTTAGCTCTATTGAGAGCTATCTTTTAGCTCCACTGTGGGCTCATCATCTAACTTCACTACAAGCTCAGCACTAGCTTCGCAGCAAGTTATCCTTTATCTACGCTGTAGGCTCATGTTTCAGCTTCACGTGAAGCTTAGCTCCGTTGTGGGCTTTTATGGTCATTTTTGACCAATTAAATCTCAGCACGAGATTAATGTAATTAAGACCAAATCAGGCAATTAATCACTATGATTTTTTCATTCCTCAAATCAGCTGAGAGAATCAGGGGAAATCCCTCAATCAACTGGAGTAAATCAGGGAATTAGTGCAACAACCTGAAGCCAGTTATTTGGTTAACTCCGCGCAAGGGTTTCCAGCTTTGTTCAAGCTACAATTAGCTTCACAGTGAAGCTATTTTAGCTTGGTGTGAAGCTACATTAACTAGATCAATCTGCTGAGTTTTAGGAAGGATTGTTACACCCCATAAAGCCTAAAAAAAGTCCATTGCTGGGTAGGCTAGAGGACAGGCTGAAGATATTAGAAGAGATTTCTGGCTGATCTTTTCAGAGAAATTATTCTCTAAGCTTCTAGAGAACTTTGCTTCTTTCTTTCAGGGTGCTAATACTCTCACAATCTTTCTTTCTCAAAAAATTTTCAGAATCAGGCAAGAAGAGAATCTTTAAGCAGAATACTTGAAGACTCAATCACTCGCATCGTCAATGGAACAAAATAGTCGCGTGCTGACCAGACTTTCACCGGTATACTTCCCCAAAAACTCTAGAAGAGAGCTCTTGTAATCTTATTTTTTACTTGCAATTCTCTTCGACTATTTGTAAGTTTTCCCATACTCAAATCAAATGGAAAACATGTAGCTATTGGTAGTATAAAGACATGACAATCAAGTGTGCACATTTAATTATTATGTCAAGTAATGATAATTTTCATTGGAAATTAAGGTTGGACTCATAAAGTTATGTTTTATATGAAGCTTCATTTTTGAAAACTTTTATTTCATTCCTTCGGTGCAACTTATATATTGGCCATAAAGAAAAGTTATGATTATATGGTATCATAAGGTTGTAACAAAATGATCGAGTCAAATGGAAGAATGTAAGATACTTTTCCATATGGCTCATCCATTTTATTTGACACAAAGGTGACATATAATGAAATGAAATAAATTAGTAACCATATATATGGTTAAAAAATAGTTTTTCATTGTTGGTTATTGTTAGTATTTGGAGTGCCGCATATTCATTGGAGAAGAATCAAGAATCAGGTGGAGGTGTTACAAGCTTCAGAAATCAAGCACGGACATGTACATTCTCTGTGCATGTTAATTAGTCGACTAATAAGTGTTATTAGTTGACTAGGCTATAGCCTAGGCTAGTCGACTAATACTTGGGTGTAGTCGACTAGGCCTCGCAACAATAAGTTGGGTTCTCGAATTGTGTTACAGTAGTCCACTAGATATTTTGTATAGTCGACTAATACTTGATATTAGTCGATTAATACTTGGCCCTAGTCAACTAATGTTGGTTCTGGTAATTTCTAAATTGGCTTGCTTCTAGTTTGAATTGGATACGGGTTTTCTTCTTTCTCTAAGCTGGTGTTGATTGGATTATTAAAGTTTGTGTTAGACTAAGATCATCCTAGGTGCCTATTTAAACCCCTTTGGGGTGGCTTTATGAAGGCGTGTCAAGAATTTAAGAGAAAATCAGATTTTCACCATTGAGAGTTGTGTGAGAGAGAGATCTTCTTATGACTCTTATATTTTCTTCTCTATTTTCAATAAAGATTTTTCTCTCCTCCCCGTGAACATAGGCATTTTGCCAAACCACATTAAATCTGGTGTTCTTTGGTTGTGTGGTGATTTAGTCTCAATTGCTTACTAGTGGTGGATCTTCTATACTTTTGCTTCCCTGTCGAGTCTTTAACTCGGTGTTTCTCTATTGTTTGATTGGTGATAGATCATAACAATGGGTATCAGAGCGATGGCTAGTAAGACGACCACAACAACCAAGTTGAGGTAGAGAAATTTGATTAGAAGTCCAACTTCTTATTGTGAAAGATACGAGTAACATCGTTTGCTCGTGAAGGAGGGCACACACAAGGCCCTGCTTGGTATTGAGAAGAAGCCATCAAAGATGGAGGATGATGAGTGGAATGATATCGACTTTTGCACGAAGGTGATGATCATATTGTGCCTATCAGACAAGATCCTCTATAACGTGATGAACGAGGAGACAACTGCTAACCTTTGGTGCAGGCCGAAAAGCCTTTACATAATGAAGAGTTTATCAAACAAGCTCTTCATGAAGAATCAATTATATAGCCTTTGGATGAAGGAAGGTATGCCTATTTTATAATATCTCAATGCTTTTAATACAAGTTTAAGTGACTTGATGGCTCTAGAGGTTAAGTTAGAAGAACAAAACAAAACTCTTTTGTTACTCTCTTCTCTTCCATCAAGTTATGACCACTTGGCGATCACTATCATGTATAGTAAGGAGACCTTAGGTTAGAAGATGTTAGACAGATGCTCTAGAATAATGAGCTGATGAAGAAGATGGATTCTACAGAGGAGGCATCAGGATTGGTTGTCAAGGGCCAGAGGGGAAGATCTAATAGTAGAAGACCCAAAGAGATCCAGAGGTTTCTAGCAGTTTTTTCCTACTACTTTTGCAAGAACTCAGGGCACATCAAGAAGAATTGTATGAAATATAAGGAGATGCTGAAGAGGAAAGGTAGCAAGGATTCTGATGGAGCTAGTACCAGTGAAAAGGTAGATCAATCTCGGGTTATCAAAAAAGTAGATGAGGATTCATGTGAAAAGTAGATGAGGATTCATGTGATGTAAAGATGGTTGAGCCAGGAAAAGGTAAACACTCAGATGCTTGGTTACTTGACTCAGCGTGCACATATCACATGTGCTCAAAAAGTGAGTGGTTCAGTACTTATGAGCCTTATGATAGAGGCTCTGTTCGGATGGGTAATGATGCTATATGCAAGACTGTTGCCATCGGCAACATTCGTATGATGATGTATGACGACAGGTTCGAACCTTCACAAATATTTGACACGTTCCAGATTTAAAGAAGAATCTTATTTCGTTTGGAGCTTTTGAAGCTCGAAGGTATAAGGTTTCAGGTGCAGATAGAGGAATCAAAGTTATCAAAGGCTCCATGATGATTCTCAAAGGAGAACAAACAGCAAACCTTTGCAAATTGATAGAAAGATTATTGGTGGTGATGCTTCAGCAACAACAAATAAGGAGGATATTATAAGACTTTGGCATATGCGTCTTGAACATATGAGAGAGCGAGGTCTTCAAGCCCTACACAAAAGGAGTGTTCTACTAGGTGTTACATATCGCAAACTTGATCTTTGTAAATTTTGCATTAAGGGTAGGTAACGTAGAGTAGCTTTCTCTACATCACAGCACAAGGCAAAAGGCTTGCTAGATCTCATACACATGGATGTATGGGGCCTTCTCCAGTAGCATCCATTGAGGGTGCTAGATACTATATTACTTTGATAGATGATTTTTTCAGGAAAGTTTGGATATACTTCTTGAAGCAGAAATCAAAAGTATTTCAGAAGTTTAAGGAGTGGAAAAATATGGTGAAAATCAGAATGGGTGGAAGGTAAAAGTCTTCAGATCCAATAATGAAGGCAGGTATACCTTCAAAGAATTCAAAGATTACATAGCAAGTAAGGGCATCGAACGCTAGCTAAGTATTCCAGGGCGAGCAGAATAGAATGGAGTAGCAGAGCGCATGAATCAGACACTTACAGTATGTCTGCAGTATCAGATTACAGGCTGACATGTCAGAAGGATTTTAGGTAGAAGCCGTAAATCATGTGAGTTATCTGATAAACAGGTCACCATCAACAGCCATTAATCTTTAGATCCCAGAGGAGATATGGCGAGGAGAGTCTGTGGACTATTTAACCTTACGGATTTTTGGTTGCCCGGCCTATAGTTTGGTTGATAAGCAAAAAGGAATAAATTGGAGTCTAAGTCTTAGAAATGTATCTTCATCGAGTTCACCAAAGGAGTCAAGGGTTTCGGATTTTGAGATCCCGAGACAAGGAACGCCTTTACCAGAGAGATGTGATCTTTGACGAGGAATTAATGTTGTAAGAAAAGTTAGAGATGGAGGATAAAGTGCAAGGTGGAGCTTTTGATAGTTCGGCATATACTTAGGAAAAGAGAGTTGAGTTCTCAGAGAGCCATAAAAGTTCTGAAGGGTCAGAAGAGGACTCTTCAGATTCAGATGGCGACAAATAGGAGGCTACTCAAGAGCAACCTAGACCGTTGAGGTGAACTGTCAGAGCTATGGTTCCACTAACAAGGTATGACTGAAAAAATGATCATGTCTCTTTCATATTAGTAACAAAATAAGAGATCCTTAAAGTTACAGAGATCCTTATAGTTACAGGAAGGCGATCGAGGTAGATGACCATGGCAAGTGATTACAGCCATGGAGAAGGAGATGGAGTCTTTAGATAGAAATCAAACATGGACATTAGTCGATCTTCCTAAAGACTCCAAGGCAATAGGTTGCCGATGGATCTTATGAGCAGTATAAGGCAATGTTAGTTTCCAAGGGATATGCTCAGAAGAAGGGTATTGACTATAATGAGATCTTTTCTCATGTAGTCAAGCATACATCTATTCCTATTTTATTAGTGATAACTACTTAGTTTGATCTAAAGTTGGAGTAGATGGATATTAAAACAACGTTTCTGCACGATGAACTGGAGGAGAAGATATACATGAAATAACCTGAATGTTATATCAGGAAGATTAAGAAAATAAGTTGTGTCTTCTAAAGAAGTCCCTCTATGGATTTAAGCAGTCTCCCAAGCAGTGGTACAAACGGTTTGACTCTTTTATGATCAAGGCTAGATACAACCGATGTGAGTATGATAGCTATGTCTATTTAAAACGAATAATGATCTAGTATATTTGCTGTTATATATGAATGATACGTTGATTGATGTGAAAAACAAGACACATGTTCAGAAGCTTAAAGCTCAGCTCAAGAAGAAATTCGACATGAAGAATTTGGGAGAAGCCAAGAAGGTCTTAGATATGAAAATCACTCAAGACAGAGACTCAAGCAGACTTTGGCTGTTCCAGGAGAACTACATTCTCAAGATGTTAGAGAGATTCAACATGACACAAGCAAGACCAGTCATCACTTTTTTGGCATGTCACTTCAAATTATCCTCCAAGTAGTGTTTTCAAATCACCTAAAAAGGAGGAGATGTCTCGAGTACCATATGCTAGTGCGGTGGGATCACTCATGTATGCTATGGTCTACACTAGACCTGACTTAACCTATGCAGTTAGTATAATAAGTCGGTTCATGTCAAAATTAGGAAAGCAACATTGAGAAGCAATGAAGTGGGTACTACGATATTTGTAAGGGACTGCGAGACTAGGCTTGTTGTTTCAGAGATTGAAAACGGAGAAGCTTAGGGTACCACAAGGCTATATTAATGCAGATTATGCAGGAGATCTTGATTAGCAAAGATCTACGACGGGCTATGTGTTCACAGTAGCTGAGTGTGTCATTAGTTAAAAGGCAGAGTTGTAAGATACAGCTGCTCTTTCAACGATAGAGATGAAGTACATGGCTGCAGTTGAGGCATCAAAGGAAGCGTTGTGATTAAGAGGATTGGGTTGAGACATCCAGTATCTTATAGGATTCAGTTCGGGTTCCTTGCAACAGTTAGAATGTGATTCATCTCGCTAAGGATCATCAGTATCACAAGCGGACGAAGCATATTGATGGAGGTATCACAAGATACGTCGGTGGGTCTTGGATGATAAGGTGATCGATTTAGTAAAAATCAACACGAAGAAGAATCTAACAGATATATTGACAAAACCATCTCGATGGAGAAGTTCAGAGCATCTCTGAACTTTATCAAGGTTCTCCAAGATAAAGTAGAGAATGAGCTCTTGAGAAAGAGCCATGTGAAGTCACAAAACAGGAGAGAAACACAAGTGAATGAAGCAGACACTAATTTCTACAAAGGGACTCAATGAACACTAGCCAAGGTGGAGATTGTTAGTATTTAGAGTGCCTCATATTCATTGGAGAAGAATCAAGGATCCTGTGGAGGTGTTACAAGCTTCAGAAATCAAGCACAGACATATATAGTGAAATCACCTAGAGGGGGGTGAATAGGTGACTAGCTAATCTAATGATGAATTAATGCGGAATAAAACTATTTAAGCAAACTAAAAACTATTAAGTTAAACACACTAAGTATAACACAAGAGTGTAGCCGAATTTCCAGTAAAGGGCTCTGGACTATCTCCTCAAAATTCCTCTAGATAAGAGTTGAGGTGTCGTTATGGCTCTCTTAGTTGAATACAAGTGTGAGCAAACAATCTCAAGCATATAACAATTAAGCACAAGATATATCAAGCATATAAAGATATAAGCAATGTAAGTATGCAAAATATAAACATAAGTGAGAGATAGAGAGAGCAATCGCAAACACGGGAGATTTATTTCGAGATTCGAGCACCCTTGAATTACGTCCCCGTCTTCAACACTATGAAGGATTTCCACTAAAAACCGATCCGACCGGATCACTCGGTGCCGCAACACCTACAATGAGTTCACACTAGAACTCCTTGGACTCACTAGTCCCTCTCTTGTTCCCGCAAGAATAACACACGCAAGAACACTAGCTTGCCGAGGCCGCACCTCTACACCGAGCTCTCAACGCGAACCCGCAAGTCCGCCTCCTCAAATACAAGATGAACACTTTGATAATCTAAACACTTTGATCACCTAAAACACTCTCACAACAAAGATCCCTATAGGATTGATATAGCAATTGATAGCTCAAGTATGTGTCAGAAAACAAGGATGGATTTGTGGTGAAAAACTCAAGAAATCTCTTTTACAAAACACTCTTGAAAAACTCTCCTTTTGATATGGAAGTATTGGCTCTAAAATAAGTGAAAATAAATACATAGAAGTGTAGAAAAAACTATCTTGAAAACCCACTTCAAATCTTATAGAAAACAGTCCCAGGGAACCCCAATTTATAGGCTCCCAAAATATGGCCGTTGGGGCCAACTCAGCAGGAATTCCTGCTGTCGGTCGACCGCTAGGTCAATCGGCCAACAGTCAGATTTCTGACCATTGTGTCACTGATCGACCGCCCGCCAACCGAGGCCTGGATAAAGATAGCAGAAGCTCTCTGTCGGTCGACCGCCCAGTCGACCGGGACCAGATCTAGATAGCAGAGCTCTTTGGCGATTGACCGGGTCGGTCGACCGGCCCCCAGCCAAAGTGGTTGTGCACGCTTGTGCACATCGGTCGACCGACTTCTGTCTCGGTCGACCGTCTGGTCGACCGGCAGAAAGCCTGGTCCAACATTTTCAGGGATTAAACTTAGTCATTTTACCTTCAATAAAATCCCATAAATTCTCATAAATTCTACAAAAATAAGTTCATTGATATACTTTGAAGTACAAATATGTGTGATAAAAAATCAACATATATTATAAACTTTTTGAACCATTTTTGTAATAAAGAAGTTTTGCTTTAAACAAAAACCTGTATTTCCAAAATCGATTTGTCTAAAACATCTCCAATTACAAAAACAAGATATTCTAAACACTTTTAAAGCTTAGTGTGTATGGATATAATCCACTATACATATGAGATGAAATATCTATGTTTTTGACAATAAGCTCTAAAATAGTTTTGATAAATCACATATATATTTTATTCTTAAAAAAAACAAAACGGTATTTCCTAAAACAAAAACTTTTTATGAAAACACATATAAATCTTGTGTGTGAGTGTATGTGAACTTGAGCAATCCACCAACTAATCTATCCTTTACATTTTATCTAAAAATAAATCTTGACACTTACAAAAATCGACACAAGTCATTTGAAAATCTTCTTCTCCTTCTTGACTTGGTCCAAACCTTGATCCAATGAGCTAGACTCCTCTTGAGTTCTTGATGTGATCTTGATGCGTGAGCTCTTGATCAATACGTGCTAGTGAAATCACCTAAAGGGGGTGAGTAGGTGACTAGCTAATCTACTGGTCAATTAATGCGGAATTAAAACTATTTATGCAAACTAAAACTTCTTATGCTAAACACACCAAGTATAACCTAAGAGTGTAGCCGAATTCCCCGTGAAGAGCTCTGGACTAACTCCTCAAGATTCCTCTAGATAAGAGTTGAGGTGCCGCTTTGACTCTCTTGGTTGAATACAAGTGTTAGTAAACAATCCCCAAGCATATGACAATTTAAGCACAATGTATATCAAGCATATAAAGATAAAGACAATATAAGCATACAAGATATAAAGACAAGAGATAGAGAGAAAGCAATCACAAATACAGGAGAATTGTTTTAAGATTCGAGCACACTTGCTCTACGTCCCCCCTTCAACACTAAGAAGGATTTCCACTAAAATCGATCCCACCGGATCACTCGGTGCCGCAACACCTACAAGGAGTTCCCACTAGAACTCTTAGACTCTCTAGTCCCTCTCTTGTTCCCGCAAGAATAACCCACCGTAAGTACGCAAGCTTGCCGAGGCCGCACCTCTACAAAGAGCTCTCGCTAGAACTCGAAACACCGCGAACACACAAGTCCGCCTCCTCAAAGCAAAGATGAGAACTTGGTGATCACAACACTTTGATCACCTAAAATAACTCTCACAACAACTCTCCTATAGGATAGATATATCAATGGAAAGCTCAAATATGTGTGAGAAAAACTAGGATTGAAGCTGTGGTGAAAAACACAAGAAATCACTTTTGAAAACTCTTGATAAACTCTCCTTTTGAATGGAAGTATTGGCTCTAAAATAAGTGGAGAAAACCTCTTAATAGAGTAGAAAAAACAAGCTCCAAACCCACTTGAAATCTTGTTTAAAACAGTCCATGGGAGCCCCCTTTTATAGGCTAGGAAAAACTAGCCGTTTGGGCAAAACAGCAGTCTGCACTGCTGTCGATCGACCGGCCCGGTCGACCGGCCAACGATCAGATCTCTGACCGTTGAGCCAGGGGTCGACCGGCCCGATCGACCGTGGCCTGAAAACAGAAAGCAGAACTCTCTGCGGGTCGACCGCCCGGTCGACCGAGGCTTTCCAGAGAGCATAGCTCTCTGGACGTCGTCGACCGGGTCGGTCGACCGGTCCTCCAGCTAAACAAGGCGTGCACGTCGGTCGACCGACTCCTGTGTCGGTCGACCGTTCCGGTCGACCGGCAGAAGCCAAAACAGAACATTTTAGGGATTGAAAACTTAGTATTTTTCCTTTAATAAAATCCCATAAAATCTCTAAAAATCTACAAAAATAAGTTCAGTATAATATTTTGATATACAAACATGTTTGAGTAAAAATCAAACCATGTTACAAACATTTTGAACTTTTTTGTAACTTAGAAATTTTGGCATAAAACAAAATCTGTATTTTTCCAAATAGATTTTTCAAACTTCTCCAAATACAAAAATAAGATATTTTATACACTTTTAAAGCATGATGTGTATGGATATGATCCACTACACATAAATGATGAAATATCTATGTTTTTGACCATAAGCACTAAAATGGTTTTGGTTAAAGACATGTATACTTTGAATTCCAAAAATCAAAACCGGTATTTTTCCAAATGAAAATCTTTTATGAAAACACAAATAAATCTTGAGTGTGTGTGTATATGAACTTGAGAAACCCACCAACTATTCTATCCTTTACATTTTATCTAAAAATAAAATCATAACAAAAACAAACCTAGACACAAGTCTTCTCTTGATGTCTTCACTTGAAGTTCTTCTCCTTCTTGACTTGGTCCAAACCATGATCCAATGGGCTAGACTCCTCTTGAGTACTTGATGTGGTCTTGATACACAAGCTCTTGAATCAAACCGTGTTAGCTCCAAAACTTTACTTTAAATCCTTTGTTGAAGCTAAACACCTACTAAGATCTTGATCACAAATCTGAGACTAATTAAATAAAAGATCATTAGTACTATAACTACATGAGTTAATCTTCATCAAAACTAGAGTGATGGGCATTGGGCCAACAATCTCCCCTTTTTGATGATGACAAAACTCATGGAATTATATATGCATGGCTTAAAGTAAAGTTTCAAAGAAGCTCCCCCTTAACTCATGCATGACAATAAACAAAATATATATTCAATTAAAGCCCGTAAAATAAACAAAATATATGCAATCATAAGGAGATAAACATGCCAATCAAGCATAAAACTTATCAAATCTTCTCTCCCTTTTTGCAAAACAAAACAATATGCATAGACAAAAATTCTTCTCCCCTTTATGTATAAAGCAAAGAAAAACATGTATATATACTAAAATACTTCTCCCCTTTTTGTCAATCATCAACAAAGGGGTTAAGGTAAGCACAAAACAATGTTCTCCCCCTTTTTGTCCGAAACAAAATCAACAGAGGGTGAAATCAAATCAACCAATAAAAAGATATATGCGATATACATTCATGAAGAGGAAGACGCTAAGTTAACTTCCTGACATACATGCATTACATGAAGAAGGGATGACAAGCCCTAATTCACATAACGTATAATATGCAATGCATAAGTGGAGATGTGAAGCTCCCCTACACACGTGTATCGCATAAAGAAGAGTTGTCAAGCTCCTCAATATAAGATACACTCAATATGAATCTATATATAGAATAGATGTTAAGCTCCCTTGCATATAGGCAATACATACCAAATCATTTTAACATAAATTTTACTCAAGTAATAAAATACATTTTGAGATACCTTTGTAAATAAACAAAAATTTTAAGATACTAATTGTGAATAAACAATACAAATTTTGACTTTTTCAATAAATCAAATTGATATATCACAAGAATTTTATACCATATGAAATAGGAAATTTGTGATACCAATTGAAATTGAAACATTTTTACATTTTGATATCAATGAAAGAAATTATTTTATATTTGATACCAATTTAAATTTAAATTTTGAAAAAATGAATCTAAGCATTTATATATGTATGAAAAATGAAAACATTTTACCAATTAAAATACATGATAAATTTTGATACCAAGTAGGTAAAACATATTGATACCAAGTGAAATTTAAACCCAATTGAAATAGAAATATATAGATACCAATTGAGAGTATATGGATACCAATTGAAAAAATAGATACCAATTGAAATATATTGTAAATTATGATATCAATAAAAATACCAATTAAAAATAATGCATAAGCTTATAAAAAGTACCAATTGAGAAATCAATTGAAATCAAGATTTAATTCAAGCTTAGCATAAACATACTTTGTGCTTTAAATATTTAAATATCTTGTAACTCAAGCACAAACAAATCATATATAAGAGAATACCAATAGAAATTGATATATTTGAAAAGAGAAGGCTTACATATATAGAAAAACAAATATGAGTATATACAAAAAAAAATATCAATTGAGATACCAATTGAAAAATGATGTAAATTAAGTATATAACTCATAATAAACCACCCTTTTCGTGCACAAGATAAAAGATTTTTAATAAGGCGTACAAGGCATGCTCTCCCATCCATCCACCCTTTTCAGGGGTTGGTAGGGGTTTTCAAAAAAATAAGAATTTGAAAATATTTTATTGTGAAAATACTACAAATGAAGAATAAATAACTAGTTAAATTAATTTTTGAAAAACTAGTTAAAGATCCTTCAAAACATGAACCAAATCATATGTCTATCATGAAACATACTAAATCCATAAAGGTTGACACTCGAAATCTATAAGGCTCAAAAAAATAATCATGAAATAAAGTCATGAATAAACAAATAAAGTGTGAGTGTACAAGAATCATGTAATTAGCATTTTTCATGATGATAATCAATGAAGCTCAAAACAAAATATCATTTAATCAAACAAGTGAAAAACATGAAAAATTCATTTTTCATCTAAAAACAAACGTCTAGGTATATGTATGTTTTATCCAAACTAAGTATATGCATACATATCCCAAACATAAAAAGAGTCCATAATATAAATTGCATGAAGGCAAATGACTCAAGGAGTATACATGTATTTTATTAGTTTTAGATAAACATAGCATATACATGAAACAAAG